>JAUDYJ010000011.1:14849837-14857337 GCA_030761175.1 Masticophis lateralis
CCCGCCTTAGACTGGGAATGGAATTGTAGATTGCAATACTAGTAATAAAAGACTACCGTGAAAAGATGCTTGATTTGGCCTTTGCATACACACAAAAAAAATGCAACTTTTTGGGTTACTTTGTAAAAATGTTTTTATTTGGATCTTTTTTGTGTGTGTGTATGTCTTTACAACAATAAAATATTGCATCAATATAAACCCCTTGACTAAAAGTGGTTGACAATCAAACATCACAAGCGAATCTCTCCTTTCGTTGTTGCTGTTGTTGAATTTATTTTGTTTTAAGCCTTCCTTCCCTCCACGACAGACAATCGCTTCGGGGTATTCTTAATTTTTTTTATTGATTTTTATTACTTTTTTTTTAAACATAATGCGGAATTTATTGAAAATAAATAATTGTCGGCAATTGCAATAGGCAATTTGGAATAAAATAGTTGAAAAAGCAACCTTTAATGAAAATAGCGTTTATTATACCTCAGTTACTAAATGAATAATCTAAATGATTTTTTTTCCTTTTAAATTAATAACTTCCCAAAAAACGTTTAGAATATACAAAACTGTACAAGGGTAGGTTTTTTTTTGTTCTTTTTAATAATTATTTAATATAAAGTTGGCAGAAAGATAGCGGGGGTTTCTTCCCTGCTGAGTCTTTAAAAGCATGTTCAGAATTCCCATGGAGCATTTATGTGGGTTGTGGGAGTTGGGGCGGGGGTGGGGTGGGGGACACAATATAAAGAAAATAAAAATAAAATAGCCTTGCGCACAGAAAAAGTGGGAAAAATGAATCTGGACAATCCATCCTTTTGAGGAACGGATTTCTAAAAAGGGAAATTAAGGTCGGGGGAACTTTTTAATTTTTTTTTTAATTTAAAAAGGCCCATCCGAGGGGCGCGGAAGAGTGGAAAAAAACATTTTCTGGATTTTAGGATCGCTCCCAGATTCCCAGACTGGCAGCGCGTCTCCCATCTACTTTGCCACGCACGTGGAAAAACAATGCACGGGAGATTCAAACCTCTGTGTGGTTCTGCTTTGCCGGTAACAAGGGGTGTGTGTCTCTCTTACACGCACCTGCACACACACATCTGGTGGCTCCGTGTAGATAGAGACGGCAGACAATACACCAGAGGTCTGAGGGTGTGCGTGCAAACTCTCCCAACCACGCTTTTGTAAACGTACACATAAAATTATATCGATCAATCCCGCAGAACCCAGAATCATTATTTTTCTTTAAGGAAAGAAATTTCTCAGCCAAACGATCTCTGCTCGATTCCTTTCCTCGGGGAGGCCCAGGATTAAACCCTAACAATTCAACAAAATCCTTTTGGATCACATAAGACATCTCCCCCCACCCCCCAACAGTTAATCAAACGTTCCCGGATTGGGGAATCTATTCCTCCGCCCCCCCCCCCGCCCCAATTCTTTCCTGCTTCTCTTGGACTTTCGGACTCTGGCTCATCTTTCCATAATTTTCAACCCCAGCCGTATTCCCTCCGGCTCCCGAAATGCAAGGCAGGCAAGAAGGAGTTATTCCGAAGCGAAAGATCCGAATTGGAGAACGGGAAAAGGGTTTAAAGTACAGACCGTAAGCTTCAGGTGCCGGTCAGGGAGGGATCCAGTCGAACAGCCATAAAAAGAAAAAGAAAAGAAAAGAAGACCAAGAAAAGCTGGCTTTCCATCTTAGGAGGATCCTGGCCTTTTGGAATTATTGTTATTATTTTTAAATAAATTTGTGTCGAGATGGCCAAAAGCAGAAAAGGAGACTGTGAGCCAAGCCGAGGGAGAAGGGAGAGAAAATGTCCGTTTTGACATTGTACAATTCGGAACGCGGTTCAGCCAGAAGGGAAAGGCAACAGAACACGCGGGTTGACGGCCGCCGGAGTCGCTTCGCGTTTCTGTCATTGGGGTAATATATATATATATTATAATAATTAAAAAAAAAATCCACAAGAGCTCCAGTTTGGTCTTCCTCCTTCTGAGGAATGGGGAATTCCGAACTCCACTATTTCTCCACGGTGAGGGATCTTGGGGGGTGGGGGGAAGCGGGGCGGAGAAGAAAGGAAGGGCCGGTCAATGGGAAGCAAATGCGGGATCCTAGATGGAGGGCACCTTTCGCGGACCTTCAGAAGGCCGCCAGAGCGAAAGGTCATTTTTTAGCAACGAGCAAAGTCCAGCCAAGCTTTTTTTCTTAAAAAAAGTCTGTCTTAAAACGAGATTCGTCACCTGAAATACACCGGATCGGACCAAGGCGCTGAAAGGTTATTCGTAGGCACGTCTTGTCTTGTCTTGTCTCTTTCTTTCTTTCTTTCTTTCTTTCTTTCTTTCTTTCTTTCTTTCTTTCTTTCTTTCTTTCTTTCTTTCTTTCTCGGATATAGAGATCACGATTTCCCTTTTTCTATCGGCGATGGGGCGAGGGGGGAAGCTTTGCTATTTAAGCACAGAAAATCGGCGCTGGGAGAGGGGGAAAAATTACATTATAGCGGGGGGGGGAGACCAGGGGGGGTGGGGGAGAGCTCGCTGGCTTCCCACGCCCTCCCCCCCCTCTCCTACCGCTTTTCTGTTGCTGGGCTTGTGAAGATGCGACGGCAAAAAAGAACAGTGTCTTTTTTTCTTCTTCTTTTCTTCGGGAACGGTGGTGGTGTAGTCTATATCTAGGAAGATGCTGCTGAAAATCCTGGCGGCAAGGATGGAAGGAATAGAAAGGAAGGAAGGAAGGAAAGAAAAAACAGAAAGGAGGGAAGGAGGGAAGAATAGAAAGGAGGGAAGGAAGGAAAAACAGAAAGGAAGAAATAGAAAGGAAGGAAGAAATAGAAAGGAGGAAAGGAAGGAAAAGCAGAAAGGAAAAATAGAAAGACGTGAGTGAGGGAAGGAAGGAAGAAATGGAAAGGAGGAAAGGAAGGAAAACAGAAAGGAAAAATAGAAAGGAGGAAAGGAGAGAAAAACAGAAAAGAAAAATAGAAAGGAGGGAGGGAGGGAGGGAGGGAAGGAAAGAAGGAAGAATAGAAAGGAGGGAAGGAAGAAATAGAAAGGAGGGAAGGAAGGAAGAATGGAAAGGAGGGAAGGAAGGAAAAACAGAAAGGAAGAAATAGAAAGGAGGAAAGGAAAGAAAAACAAAGGAAAAATAGAAAGGAGGGAGGGAGGGAGGGAAGGAAGGAAGAATAGAAAGGAAGGAAGGAAAGAAGAATAGAAAGGAGAGAAGGAAGAAATAGAAAGGAGGAAAGGAAAGAAAAACCGAAAGGAAGAATAGAAAAGAGGGAAGGAAGAATAGAAAGAAGGGAAGGAAGAAATAGAAAGGAGGAAAGGAAGGAAGAGTGAGGAAGGAAGGAAGGAAGGAAGGAAGGGAAGAAGGGAAAGGAAGGGACAACGCCGTGTGAGGTCAACCCCCGCCCGCCCGCGCGCCCGTCCGGCTGGGTGCGCCGTTCCCCGGGTCCTGAGCGGGTGGGTCATAGTCAAAGGTCGTGACACGAGGCGTCCGTTTTCCCGCTATGCGCGTAGACTTCGTGAGGTTGAGGCGGCTCGCCCGGCGGCGTCATGCGCTTCTCTTTCTGCCGCCGGTTGCAGAACCAGACGCGCACCACCTCCTTCTCCAGCTGCAGGCTGTCGGCCAGCGAGGAGATCTCCTGAGCCGCCGGCTTGGGGCATTTCAAGAAGTGGGTCTCCAGGACCCCCTTGACGCTGACCTCGATGGAAGTCCGCTTCTTGCGCTTGCGGCCCTGCGCCGCGATCTTGTCGATGCTGGTGGGGCTGCCGGTGGACGAGTCGGCCTCCTCCAGCCACTTGTTCAGCAGCGGCTTCAGCTTGCACATGTTCTTGAAGCTCAGCTGCAGGGCCTCGAAGCGGCAGATGGTGGTCTGCGAGAAGACGTTGCCGTAGAGGGTGCCCAGCGCCAAGCCCACGTCGGCCTGGGTGAAGCCCAGCTTGATGCGGCGCTGCTTAAACTGCTTGGCGAACTGCTCCAGCTCGTCCGAGGTGGGCGTCTCTTCGTCCGAATGCTCCGGGCAGTGATGGGAAGCCAGCTCGGAAGGCTCCGGCGGGGAGTCGCGGAGCACCGGGTGAAGCCCCGGCGGAGGAAGAGGAGGAGGAGGAGGAGGAGGCGCGGCGGCGGGCGGCGGCGTCAAACCCCCGCCGTGGTCCAGCATGCCGCTGACGGTGAAGCCGGCCTGCGAGTAGACGTTGAGCGGCGGCGGGGGCGGCGGGGGCTGGCCGCCGCTGACCGGTAAAGCCGAGCCGTGGGCCGGGGTGGCTCCCCAGGCGTTGGGGTGGCTGGCATGGTGCGGGGAATGGTGGCTGACGTGATGGGGCGAGCGGTGGTGCAGGATGGCGCCCAGCTGCAAGTCTTCTCGCCCGGGCTTCACGTCGGGCTGGTCCAGGGGGCTTCCACCGCCGCCTCCTCCTCCTCCACCACCGCCACCGCCGCCGCCACCGCCGCTCAGAGCCGCCGCCCAGGGCCCCGCGTCGCTCAGGCTGGTGACCCAGTGATGGCCCAGCGGATGCCCGTTGCCGGCCACCCCTTGCAAATAGTCACTTTGCAGAAGTTTCTGCGGGTTGCGGAACGGGCCGCCCTGCTGCATCGCTACCGAGTCGGCATGGACCAAAGCGCCGGAGTTGAGGATGCTGTAAGGGTTGGTCGCCGCCGTGGCCATGCTGGGGTAGCCGCGCTTCGCTTCGCCTCGCCTGGCTTTGGGGCTTGGGGCTTTAGGCTTCGGCTGGGCTGGGCTAGGCTGGCTGGCTGGCTCCGGGTCTCCCCCCCTCCCCCTCCCCGCCTTGGATGTGGCGAAGCGGCCGCTCGCTCGAGCCTTTGACAGCTACCCAGCCGAAAGAGAAGCCGACTCAGCCAGCGCTTTCTGACCGGCGGGACCGGCGGCCAATCCGACAGGTTCTTCCCGCCGGGAAAGGGACGCCTCGGCCAATGAAGGAGCGCCGAAGAGGTTGGCTCCACGCCAGGCTCCCCCCCTCCTTCCTCCTCCTCCCGCCTCCCAGGGAAAAAAAAAAGAAAGAAAGAAAGAAAGAGAAGGCAAGGAAGAAAAATTTAAAAAGGGGGGGGGGAGACCCGAAGGAGCGCTGGCGGGCGAAGGGTTAAAACGAGGGAGTCGGCCGGCAGGAAGTGCCTCCGTCCGGCCTCTTCATTGGCTGGCGACCGAGGACTGCCCGAGGGTCGTCGGCGGGTTAACCCTTGCTTGGCCAGCTAGCTCTTCTTGGAAAGAGGGGAGGGGGGAGGGGGAAGAGGAGGGGGGCTCGGAGCCCGGTTTGAATTTGCAGCCATTGAGTCAGTGCAAAAAGGCGCGCGGGGGTCTTCTCTCCCCTCCCCTCCCCTCCCCGCCTCTCCTTCCCCGAGACGTGCGGGGGTGGGTGGGAGGGCGCGCGGAGAGGTTAAATACCTGCTCCCGAGAGCGCCAGCGCCTCCTTTGCCAAGCTGAAGGGGAGACCCTTCTCAATGGTTTGAAGTCTAGGTCTAGGCAGGGGTAGGGGTGGGGGTGTCAGGAAAGGATAGTCCCCCGGTGGGTTTACTCTACGGGTGGGATTTACTCTTGCAAAACCAACAGGTTGGGCGAAAAAGAGGGACTGGTGGTCTAGCGGAGAATTGTTTTAAAAAAAATAAAAGAAAAAACGCGTCCCCGAATAACCAGGCACTCAGGAAGTTAGCAAAGTTGTGCCTTGCCAAGAAAGGAGGAGCAGAGGGGTGTTGGGGGGGGGGGGAGCCTTGCGTGCCTGACACAGATTCCTAGCTCGTGGGAATCGGAGTGCGCTGCTCACTCGTGCCAAGGGAGGGAAAAGGCACCAAAGGCAGTAGCGGAGGAGGGTTGGCTGAGTAACCCGGAGCCAACTTCTCCTCTGCTTAAAATACAAACCCTTTCTTTCCTTTTTTTGGAGGTGGGGGGTGACAAGGGGAGATAAAGGTTGCTCCCGATGGAAGCTGGGTCCCCTCCATCCCGCCTCCACCCACCCACCACCCCTCTTCAAGTGGGGCAGCGGGCTTTCCTACCCCTCTCCCCCACCGCCCCAGACTTTTTTTTTTCCAGCTTTCAAAGAAGCAGCCCACCTATCTGGGAAAAGCGGCCGGCGCAAGATTGCTTTGGCGCACCGAGAGCCCCCCCCCCCATCCCCACCCCCGCCTGGGATTACACGCGAACGGTTATCGCGCCTTTTGTTTTGTCGGAGTCATTCAAAATACGGCGCAACCCTCTGCGCGCCCGCCCGCCCTGCGCACGGAGGAACTGGCCAATGGAATCCGTCCGAAAAGTAGCCACTCACCGGATTCCTTTCCAACTTCGGCCGAAAAACTTGCGATCTTCCGTTCTTTTCTGCTCTCCAAATGTGGCTTTGCACCAAATGTCCAATTTTGCGTAAGTCGGAAGGTCAGGAACAAAATCTGAAAAAAAAAAAGAAAAAAAAAGATTACCGGTAGTAATCTTAGTAGTAACACTACTACTGCTACTACTACTACCTCTACTAACAACAGCAACAACAACAACAACAACAATAGCAGCAGCAGCTGTGGGTACAATTCTAAAAAATCTGGAACATCACTTGAACAAAATCAATTGACAAAATCACCATCAGTCAATTGCAAAACGGCAATTTTCCCTGCAGCTTACATCCTGCACCTACCATCCGAACAAGGTCTGCCTATCCCAGGTCCTTGGCAAAGACTCGGTAGGTGGATAAAAGTGCCAAAAAAAAAAAAAAAAACCCAAAAAACAAAACCAAAAATAAAACAGTCTAAACATCTGTCTGACAGTGCGATTAACAAATATAATAAAATAATAAAAATGACACCGTGCCTTGTGTTCTGCCCCATTCAAACATTCTGCAAAGGAACAGAAATTGCGATCTGTTGCGGTGCTCCAGCTGAGAAAATTAAACCTTAATGCTTTGTGAGGTGTGTGTGGGGGGGGGGGGGAGGGAAGAAGAGAAGCTAAAGAAATCTCTGACTTTTTTTCCCCCGGTATTATTATTTTGAATGACCTTTCATTGCATAATTCCGAGGTAACCTTGCTGCGTAATTATATTTGCACTTACAGAACGCTGCATCACAGTTCCCTTATTGGTTTGAAATTCCATTAAATATATTACAGGAGCTCCCAGGTTAAGCTTGATTTAAATTTGCATACATTTTCATATATTTAGCAGAAATAAAAGAAGGCTAGCAGCTATCCCAAAGTCATTAAGGCAGTAAGTTCTCCAGGAAGACAGATCTGGACTAAAATTCGGGAAAATGAAAATATCGCCCTAAACAAGGTGAGCTTCTTCCCCCCCCCCCATCCCCCTTTCTCCCCCCCCTCCGGCTCTTTGTGTGTTTGTGTATGTGTTTAATCTGAACGCTCTCTTTTCCTTCCCTATTGGTTTAGTGTTTTATTGTTTTAAAGTTGGGACAAAATAAGAGACTAATACAATTTCTTGGCCACGTTTCAGAGACGAGGTCAGCGGACAGGTGTTTCTGAAGATAAAAAGGCAGGTGGTTGATTTTAGTTTGGATTCGAAGTTTGCAATAAAAGGACATTA
>JAUDYJ010000011.1:16659837-16914837 GCA_030761175.1 Masticophis lateralis
GCCACCTAATTCAAACAGCGTGACTCTTTGGCAGCATATGCAATCCAAACAACAAACACAAGAGAAAACAACACGCCTTTAAACAAAAACAGCCAAACAATAAAACGGTGAGCAGATTACATGACATGCTTCTAAGGCAGCTGCAAACCGAATGGCAGTTTGTTCTCATCAGTTTGTTGAACAAGCCACGGTGTCCCAGTTCACACATAAATTCAAAGCATAAATTATGATTTATAGCTGTGGCGTACAACATACTACGGCAGATTATAATTTAGTGCGATTCATGAGAAACCAGACATATACGCTGCCTTGGTAAACAGTTAGTTAATCAGTGGTGGAAGTCTTGCAAAATTCTCTCTATTTCCCACACTGTCCAAGTCAAATTGGCAGAAACTACTTACATTACTTACTACTTACAACTAATTACATTTATGAGTTCTGGACAACTGCCGCATTTCACTATAGCCTAACCAATGTAACCCACAAACGCATAAAACAGCACAGGATATTTATCTTTATACTCTGTCTTTATTAAAGCGCTAGCCGTCTAATTTGGGAAACTAAAAATATAACAATGGGAGGAATTAGAAGGAGTCTTTTAGGCCCTTTCCGAAGGTTGCCTTTGATACTAGCATCCCAGCCATCATCTCACAATAATCCCGCGTTCCTCCAATGCCCAGCAGTACCTATCAGTGTAAATGTGACAGGTAGTATAATTAAACATCTTCTGCCAGAAAAATATATTTTAAATTGTGTTGCAATTTATGCTCATTTGAGCGTCCTACCGGCGTTAACTTACCAAACAAGGACATCAAAGGCCTTGGATCTCTGGGTGGTGTTTTTTTTTTTTCTTTTATGATGTATCATATTTTTCAGACTATAAGACACACTTTTTTGTTTCCCAAAAGGGGTGAAAATGTCTGTGTGTCTCATAGCCCAATATTGCCAAAGCCCCAACCACCCGCTGGCCGTTTTTTTTTGCCTCTGTACACCCTGGTTTTGGGCCTTTTTTTGGCCCATTTTCAGGGCTTTTTGTTTTGCCCATTTTTGAGGCTTTTCTTGGCCTGTTTTTTTTTTTAAAAAAATGGGCCAAAAAAAGCTTCAAAAACGGGCTCAAAAAGCCCCAAAAACAGGCCACAAAAAGCATCAAAAAAGCCCCCAAAAGGCCTCCAAAAGCTTGAAAACAGACCAAAAAAAGCCCCCAAAACAGGCCAAAAAAGCCTCAAAAATGGGCTCCAAAAAGCTCCAAAAAACAGGCCTCAAAAAGCATCAAAAACAGCCCCCAAAAAGCCTCAAAAAGGCCCCCAAAAGCTTGAAAACAGGCCAAAAAAGCCTCAAAAATGGGCCAAAAAAAGTCCCAGAAACAAGCCGAAAAAAGACTGGAAAATGCCAGAAAAAAGATAAGCCAAAAACTTTTTTTGTTTTTTTTTTCTCTTCTAAATTTAGGTGCATCTTATAGTCAGGTGTGTCTTATAGTCCAAAAAATGTGGTACCTTAGGCAACAAATGTGTTCTTAAAGCAAAACACTGATATTTGTAGAGCTTCTGGTTTTGTCATCATTTTCTCCCTCACTTACGTCAGCAATAGACACAATATTAGTCATATTATGTTGTACAGGATTAGGAGACAGAAACTCCAAATATGGATGTTCTCTACTCTACTCTACAGGTAGTTCTCATTTAGCAACCACAACTGGGATCGACAACTCAGTCATCAAGCAAAGTAGTCATTAAATGAAAATGTGACTGTGCATATGATCTTCCTTTAGCTTTCCTTTGCTTTCCTTTGCAGACCTGCCAAGTAGGTGCAAGTAGATAAATGCAAGTATGTTAGGATATGATTTGGGCCTAACAGTTGTCCAGGCAATATATGTGTTCTGTGACTTTAAGTTTTAATGCTGCATCATGCTGTAATGCGAGTCATGCTATAATTACTTATAGTTTAACAATGTATTTAAGCACGGTACTGTAAAAGGTTCAGTAAATGATAAGCTGCCATTGCGTGCATGTGTGGGTGGATCTGCTACCATCCGGGGTTTGTGAACCAACTACTGTTTGTTTGGTAAGAGTTTGTTTAGAGTTAACCGGTAAAGACTTGGACTGTTTAGAAGACTACGAGATTGTTTATTTCCTATTATAAAGAACATTTTTGATAACACCAGTTTGTATGTATCTCTATCTCAGTGCTCTCAAAAACGTTTCTCTGTGCACTTCGCTCTGCTAGTTGTTACACAACAACAATATCCTTAACATTGGTTATGGGCCCAGAGCCAACCAGGACCAACCGGAACTAACTAGGATTTTTTCAGAGTTAAACTGAGAGCTTGTTTGAGTTTGTGAGTAGTACAAACTGTGTTTGTGATAAACAATCTAAGTGAAGATGGCACTAGAACAAGCAGCAAATTTTTCCATGTTAACCCGGCTGGACGGAACGAACTACGTATCCTGGTCTACAAAATGTAGTCTACTTTTGTGTAGAGAAGGACTGTGGGACATAGTTAATAATCCACCGGATGTAACAGCATGGGATCCTGCTGATGAGGAAGATGCCAAGAAATTAGCCAAGTTTAACAGAGACAATGAACGAGCTCTTTGTATTATTGGACTGACACTGGGTGACCAGCAGCTTGTCCATATCCGTGGTGAAGAGTCTGCTGCTAGGTGTTGGACCAAGTTGAAGAGACTATATGTTTGTGACTCTGTGGGTGCTCATATATATCTCACACGAAAATTATTTAAACAACATTTTCTTAAAGGGGGAGATATGATGGCTCATTTGGAATCCATGACCAGAATTTTCCAGGAGCTGCATGAAAAGGAACTTGTTTTCTCTGAACTACAACAAATTTACATAATTCTTTCTTCTTTGGACGATAGTTATGACAACTTTGTTTCTTCGTTAGAGGTTTTGTCCAGAGATGAACTGACATTGGCTGGCATAACTGGTAGGTTGTTGGAAGAATCCAAAAGAAGACAAGAAAGGAATCAGTTGAGAGTGCAACAACCAAAAGAAGATAAAATGTACTCAACTGCTTATTTTGTAAAACATTGTTTTGCTTGTGGGGCTAAAGGGCATATAGCTAAATATTGTAAAAATAAGAAAATGCCTGTTAGGGACAATAATAGACCCAAGAAGGGTTGTCATTTAGCTATATCTAGTTCAACTACTGATGTTAACCAGGATTGTTGGGTTGTTGATAGTGGTGCTTCTCAATCTATTACTAGAAATAGAAAATGTTTTGTTAAAATGGAGAAGAGTAACCAACATGTTAAACTAGCAAATGGCTGGAAGGTTAAGGTAGCTGGAGAGGGTGTTGCTCGTTGGTCATTTAGTAATGAACCATTGCCTATGTTATATATTCCTGGTTTAAAATTCAATTTATTATCTGTTAAATCTTTGGTACAATTTGGGTTTACAGTAACATTTAAAAATGATAAGTGTCTTATAGAGAAAGATGGCAGGATTGTTACTGCAAGTTTAGAAAATGATTTATTCATTTTAAGGGAGAACCCAGTATTGGTGGCTAAATCTAAGTCTGTTTATGAGAATGTTAAACCACATGATGAATGTATTCATCTGTTACATCGGAGACTTGGGCACTTAAATTTCTAGAGCACGAAGGATGGGATAAACTAGAGCGTGCAGATTTCAGACATGATAATAATACTGTTAGGATAGAGCATCATATCCCTGATGAGATTCCTGAGGATATAGATACTGTAGAATCCTCTATTAAGGTTGAGGAACAGGAAGTAGGTTTAGGGGAGGATGAAACTGAAACATCTGAAATGAGTCCTGTATTGCCTAGAAGATCTACTAGGGAAAGGCATCCACCAGATCGATATAAGGCAACTGTAGTTTGCCAAGGTGCTGTCAAACATAAAGCATGTTGTGAAAGATATGGATTAAGAATCTAAATTGTATGTATTGTATCTAAACTGTATATATTGTATTTAAACTGTATATATTGGCCTGTCCAAAGGGGAGCATGTTAGGATATGATTTGGGCCTAACAGTTGTCCAGGCAATATATGTGTTCTGTGACTTTAAGTTTTAATGCTGCATCATGCTGTAATGAGAGTCATGCTATAATTACTTATAGTTTAACAATGTATTTAAGCACGGTACTGTAAAAGGTTCAGTAAATGATAAGCTGCCATTGCGTGCATGTGTGGGTGGATCTGCTACCATCCGGGGTTTGTGAACCAACTACTGTTTGTTTGGTAAGAGTTTGTTTAGAGTTAACCGGTAAAGACTTGGACTGTTTAGAAGACTACGAGATTGTTTATTTCCTATTATAAAGAACATTTTTGATAACACCAGTTTGTATGTATCTCTATCTCAGTGCTCTCAAAAACGTTTCTCTGTGCACTTCGCTCTGCTAGTTGTTACACAACAACAATATCCTTAACAAAGTAGATTTTATTTTATGTTTTATGAATTTTATTTTAGAATATACATCAATATCAATACATGAACAGTGAGGCATCTGGGTATCATTCATTTGGTTCCAAGTAATAATAGTAATATTAATATTTGTTACTTTAATCATATTTATATAATTGTAATGTTATTATACATATTTATGTTAAAATATAGGCCTTCATTATTTAGTTGTTCAGTATTTTAGAACTTCATTCTAATGACAATACCAATATCATTAAAACATACATATTGACACCATCTTTCAACATCTAATCTTTACATCAAATTGCTGCTTTTAGTATATTTTCTAGAATTATGCACAATAATATTCCACCTATTTCTTGTTTCTGCCTCTGTTCTAGCTCCTAATAGAGACAATCTTGTGTTATAAAGCTTTTCCTCTATCCATCATCCCTTGCCCATTTAAGCATTTCAATTCTTATTCACTTTTTAACTAGCCTCCCAAACTCCTCCTTTGGGTCTTTATCTCTATCTACCCATATTTTTCGGAGTATAAGATGCACCAGAGTATAAGACACACCTTAACTTTTGGAGAGGAAAATAGGGGGAAAAAATTCTGCCTACCAGATATTCATCTGGCTAGCAGCATCCTTAGCCTGGTAAACTTCAGCACATTGGTTTGCTCACTGGTTTTGAGGTTGGGGCTGGTTGGGGCTAAAAAACAACTTCTAAAGCACAGCTGATCGTCAGAGGGAGCAGCAATTAGAAAAGCAGGCAAAGCGCGGAAGATCGCTTCGCTTGCAACCGCCACATTGGGGCTCAAAAACAGCTTCAAAAGTACAGCTGATTGTCGGAGGGAGCTCCAGTGACTAAAGCCGGTGAAGCGCAGAAGGGGTAAGAGAAGGCAGCAGCTGTTCTGGGTAGCCATTTTGGGCACCACGCGTCATGTTTTCAGCCTCCAAACATGTCATGTTTTTGGGTGGCAATTGGCAGTGATATGCTTTGGCAATCCCCACAGCCTTGAAGGGCTCTCAAATGGAGCATTTGGAGGCTGAAAATGCAACACACAGAGCTCAAAAACATAAGTCATTGTCTGCGGCAATCTCTGCAGCCAGGAAGAGGACATGTGGAGGCCAAAAGGGCTGGCAGGTGGGCGGGGTTACATTCAGAGTATAAAACGCACCCAAATTTTCAGTCTCTTTTAGGAGGGAAAAAAGTGAGTCTTATACTCCAAAAAATGCAGTACTTCTTTCCTCCTAATCCAAATATTCCTTTCATTTCTACTATCTTTTGCTGTCAAATTGGAACATTGGCACAATTTCTTTATGGAATCCACATATATCCCCCTGATGGAACATCTTATCCTATTTGATAGGTCCAAATATTGCTCAGTAGTCTGTCAATAGTCTGTCATTGCCCCAATCTCAATTATCTGTAAACTCAGAAAGTCAACCTGGAAACCGGTTGCTCAATCCTGACATTGCTCCTCCAGGAATACAGTAATTATAGTTCAACTTGAGTAGTCCAGGAAGATTTCCAAATCCTCTCTCTTAAATTCAATCATAACTCTTAGTATTCGAGATCCACTTTGTTTAAATGTCTTCCGTGTTCTCACCATTGGAGCTCCAGTAGTCATGAGATGGATAAGTATAAGGCAGTAGATAGCACAGCAGACCTCCAGGTATCATTTATTTCCTCTTTCTCCTTTCTCTTATCAGTGTTTTTCATAGGGTTGTAGGAGTATAATGTCTATTCCATTCACCAGTAGGTGGCACCTTCAGCTTAACTTGCAATGTTGCACAAAATCTGACAGATTCCATTAATATTTATTCAAACTAATAATCAAAATTCAAACAAGTACTTCCAGCATCTTAAAATGCCTTATTGCCAATAAGAATTGGAAATCCAATCTTTCTATGTTTTTAAAAAGTTTTGCACTCTCCTCTTAGAATCTTTTCTTTAATGTCATTAATTTTCTCTCTGTAATTATTTGCAGCTTAAACAAAAAGTCTCTTTTCCAGGATTTATTTTCTTTAGGGTAGGTTCTACGTAAAAGAAATCATCTCACCCAGTTCCGATCACTGTTCAACCAGACCACAGGAGCACATTCTTTGTTTCTTCGACTGCCCCAGCTTCATGGCAGCCATAATGGCTGCCTCTCCTCTTCGTCGTTGGATGAAAGGAAATTAGCCCTGGGTCAAGCAGGAGAGCTGTCGCTCTCCACAACCTGCAGGGCACTCCACCATTCTTCGTCACTCCTACAGGGTGACTTTAGCCCCTTATGGGCCTTTCCAACAAAGGAATTTGGCGAGAATTTGCGGAGCCCCGCTTTTCACATCCGACAATGCCACAACATCAGCTGGAAGTCTATTTTGGTGGAAAGTTAACAGCATTCAGTGCTCCTCGATGTTAAGCCAAGCTGGCCACATAGCAATAAGCAGTAGCACATAGACTTACACACTTCTCCACACTGCACTCTCTGAGCAGTTTATAATGTCAGCATATCCCCCCCCCCCAAAAAAATCTGGATCCTCATTTTACCAATCTTGAAGGAAGGAAGGCTGAATCAACCTCAAGCCACTTCAGGATTGAACTCCAGACTGTGGGTAGAGTTAGCCTGCAATGCTGCATTCTAAGCACTGCACCACATGACTAGGGAAGTGTCTTCAGACAATGGTGGCTCCCTCATCTAGAAAATGGAGATTAACACCACCCCATAGAGTTGAACATGACTGGACATCAGGGTTTCAAACTCATGGCCCACGGGCCAGATGTAGCCCGCAATGTGGTGAGATCTGTCCCGCGGAGCTGTCCTGGTCTATCCAAAGTGAAGAGGAAAGATTGACCCAGCATGGCTTTGGGCCGGTCTACCCAGTGTAAAAAGGAAAGATCAGACCAACGTAGCTTTGGCCTAGTCTATCCAATGTGAAGGGGAAGCATGTCAGCAGTTTGGGGAGTGGCATCAAGCTGGCTGCACCCACCCAGCTGGCCATGCCCCCTGCCCCCCTCCCGAGGTCAACCACAGCCCTGATGTGGCCCTCAATGATTTTTTTTAAATTTGATTTATATGCCGCCCTTCTCCAGAGACTCAGGGCGATTTACAATGCGTTGAGCAATAGCCTTGATACTTTTGTATATTTATACAAAGTCAGCTTATTGCCCCCACAAACTGGGTCCTCAATTTACCTAACTTAGAAAGGATGGAAGTCTGAGTCAACCTTGAGCCTGGTGAGATTTGAACTGGTGTAATTGCAGACAGCTGGATGTTAGTTACGGTGCTTAGTCTGCAGAGCTAAACCAGGCTCTGGTTTTGCTCAAATTGAGTTTGACACCCCTGCTTTAGATAAAGAGCAAAAGCCTCTGCTGTTTGGAAGAAAACAAAGACACAAAATAGGAAGTTAAAAAGTCATTAACCTGAGTGACCAGATAGCCTTGATGAGGCAGTTCTTCTTACAGACTTAAGTCCAAGTGTTTGATCTAAGCGTCACCCCAGATCAAGATCAGATATTGTCTACAGGGGAGGTTTCTCGTCGGATAATATTATCCAGAGTAGATATCATGGAAAAAGGTTTTGTCTCATCAGTTCAGCAATCATACAGCTGAGAAAATGAACAACAACTGAGATGTTTTGCTATCAAGCTAACAAATGTGACCAACCAGGTACTATAAACTTGCTGATGTTGTTACACCTGAGTTTATGTTACACTAAAACAACTTTATAAGCAAGGGTAGGAAATTAAACCTTGTCAAGCATAGTTGAATGTTCCCACTTAACAGGTAGACTAGGAAAACTAACATAAATCAACATTTGCATCCAGTCCAATAAAGTACTTTCGATATTGCCACATTTCAGTAAGCAAAGACAAGCACATAGTTGAGTTGAATAGTTAATACCTTAGAAGACAGAAACAAATGTCTCAATTACTTTGATCACAGGCTGAACGCATCAGATGAAATTTAACAGACAAAGGTAAAAATCTTGACTTAGGAAATATAAATTAAATACAAGTAAAGAATAAGGGGCACTTGGTTTCACAAAAGTGCTGTGAAAAGAATCTTAGAAGAGTAGTCAATTACAAGTCAAATATGGATCTGTAATGTGATGCGGTTGCTAAAAAGGAAAACAAAATTCAAGGCTGAATCAATAGAAGTACAGTTTCCAGATTTTGGAAAGTAGCACTCCATTCTTCATTGTCAAAGTCCACTGTCAATAGCTGAGTTGACATATGGTGCAATCCTACAATGAGACATCTACAATGAGAGAATTAAGCTATTGTGGTTTATACAAGAAACTGTGGTTGCATCCCTGGCTTAATGTGATGTGTAAATCCAACCCATGTCTATGTTGAAAATTTTAATATCAAGGTAATGATTCATGCAATTATGCTTTCCATTGGGCAGTGGAATAATGTAAACTTTCACAAAGGATAACTAGAGATTAACTAGTGATCAAAGTAGAAAGTGTATAGTAACCAATCTCTGTAAGTGGGTTGAAGATGTTTGAGACTCCCAACTGATGAGGATTTAAATCTGATTCAAATAATAGGGAACTGACATGGGAGACTTAATAAAATCTGGGAAAACAACCTTCTAAATTTAACCAATTCATGCTTCTTCTTGTAGTCCATCAAAGAAAGAAAAAAGCTAAGTCATGGTTGCACATTCAATATGCAGATTGCTTGTTTTATCATCACATAACATGTAAACCTAATTACTGCAATTTGTAAACCATTGTTTATGGTTTAGGATGACATGTAAACCCATTCATCATGATCTATTTCAGTAATTATGGATAAACCAAGCCAAAACTTACTTTGATGTATGAACCCAGTCAAGAGAAAGTACCCTATCAGTTGAATACCAATTAAACAATGTCCTTGGGACATAGCCACTTACTGGAGTTACCTTGGTTATATTGCATTTCTTCTCTGCCTGGCAGATGAACCAAGGAATTTTTATCCTCACTAAGTCTAAATGTTCATAATGGCAAAATAGATGTATACGTTTTCCATGTCAGTTTTCCTTGTAGACTTCTCCCTTTCCTACCAAGTATAAAATTATATTTAATACAAATCTATGTCCCTTGAAATGACAATGCCCCAACAAACTCTTTTCGAATTAACATTTAATGTTCTAGTATGTGAAATGTACATGAAATGTACTAGAATGTTAACCTTTTTGGTGCTGAGTGCCCAAAGCATGAAACCCCCAAAATGCAATGCGAGTGCCCCCCATGCATGCGAAAATGGGGCATGGGGGCACCGTGCAAGGCCCCCCCGCACCTCATTTTGGGCATGGAAAGCCTCCTGCACCAACCTGCACCCCCTCATGCATGCACTCCACCTACCCCACACATGCGTCCCCCGCATGCCCCCTGCCCCCCATGCATGCGTGGCAGAGACCTGAAGACCAACTGGCCAGTGGGAGGTGCACACACATGCATGGTGGAGCTGGGTTGGGGCGACGGCTGGCATGCCCGCAGAGAGTGTCAGGGCGGCAATCAGCCCCATTACCTTGCATGGGGTAATTGCCCTCAATTTGAGTTGGATCATGACTTTCTCCTTCTGTATACTCTTGAAAAATAAAACCGGAATACATCTTCTAATTAAACTCATATTTATTGTAAATAAAATAAAACATCTCACTATCTAAAGTAATTACATTTTGGCAAAAATCCCAGCCTGGGACCTTCCCTGGCTGGAGAACAAAGAAAAGTTTTTTTAGAAGAAGAGAAAAGAATGCGGACATGCGCAGTGGATCAGAGATAAGGACTTAGCAAGCTACGGTAAGTCTGACAGTCCAGAAATAAAAAGCTCTGCTGGTAAATACAAAAACGCAGTGACAGAGAGGGCTCTGCGTGCCACCTGTGGCACACATGCCACAGGTTCACCCTCATGTTGCATGTTGCAGTTAATTTCAAATTCTAATATTTATCAAGAATAAATTAAACATTCAGAAAAAAAATTATTTAAACTTTTTCAACTGGTTTAAGTGTTGCTTTACCAATTATCCTTCCGTAGGCATAACCACCAAGCCAAATAGGGCTGACCCACAAGGTATGCATTTCCTTCCAGATTAGTAAATACAAGGAAGTTACACATCCAATGGCTGAGTTCAGCTTGAAGAGACACGTATCACCCAAAGTAGAAACAAAACTCTTATCTGGCATCTACTTATTTCTTGTTAAATCTGTTAAGTGGCCAGTAAGTACAATACTAGGAAAAATGAATATGCTTTGAACCCAAAAGCTTTGTTTGCAACTATTTTATGAGGCATGAACTAAGTGGATGTACAATTGGTTCCTTTCCTGCTCCTCTCCTCGTCTCTTCTTCCCTTCCTTCCTAATTTATGTGGCTGCCAATCTCAAGTATATGACTTCGATAATGAAAAGTAAACACATATATCCATCCATCCATCCATCATCCATCTCTCTCTCTCTCTCTCTCTCTCTCTCTCTCTCTCTCTCTCTCTCTCTCCCTCCCTCCCTCCCTCCCTCCCCCTCTCCCTCTCTCTCTCCAACATACAATCATATCAATCTAGCCTCAACATAACCAGGAGACTGGCTCCATCTCACACTGGGGCCCAGTTTCAAGCCAAAAAAAGTCCTCAAGGCCTTATGAAAGACCAAAAGTGATAGTGTCAATCTGGGGAAAGCTGCAGGGATTCTTATATAAGTACACATTGAATTCCATGATGAAGAAAGATTGGAAGACAAGTATGTCTTCCAGGTAGTAATTGCAATTCTTCAAAAACATTTCAGGGAGCTGCAGCCAAAGTCAACTGATAAGAGGGGGTCAGTCAAGTTTCCAAAAAATTTCGTTTTTTCTAATAGCCAAATATGGGCAAGAGTTTGGCGATGCTCACCGTAATGCATACATTACACAACCCACAAAAGTGGCACTCACACATCACACAATGCCAATGCAAAACACAAAGTGAAATCTACATCTTCTCTGTGAGAATTCACTCATTACTCAGACTAACCGAAAGCCTTATTTGAGTATTATTAGAGAGGCAGGAGAAAAGTCTGCCCAACTATATTAACCCTTCTAAAATAAGGTACACATATAACCTCTGCAATCTCTACAAAGGCACTCAACTTTGAAAGTACATTTTGCTATTACTACTTGTCCAGCTGTGAAATGGTGTTACACATTTCCAGAAACCTGTGGCTCTACAAAGATAAAGCATTTCCAACATATGCCTCCTTTTTTTTGGTTATTTTTCAGGCTACATTTATCTTTTCTTTGGATCAACCTGCCAGTGATGTGAAGGAAAACACAGGCTGTGCATTCACCTCTGAAGGAAGAATATGTTGCTGTCAAAATTCGTGGAAAGGTACTAACTGAAGGGTTTGTCAAAATTTTCCTGCACATTATGCTGCCGAACATTGGAAATAAAAGAACATTCATGGTCATCTTAAGGATCCAGAGAAGGATCCAAAGAGAAGGACTAGGGGAAACATGATAGTAGTGTTCCAATATTTGAGGGGCTGCCACAGACAGGAAGGGGGTCAAGCTATTTTCCAAAGCACCCAAAGGCCAGACAAGGAATAATGGATGGCAACTGACCAAAGAGAAATTCAACCTGGAAATAAGGAGAAATTTTCCGACAGTGAGAAGAATCAACCGATGAAACAGAAGTTGCCTTCAGAAGTTGTTGAAAATCACTTGAGATTTTCAAAAAGAGATGGGACTGACATTTGTCAGAAATAGTGTGGGTCTCCTGCTTGGGGGGGGGGGGGGGGGTTGGACTAGATGCCTTTCAACTCTGTTCGTGTATGTGTGTGTATCCTCATCTAGTTTTTTCATCTGGATAAACTGAGCCAGATTCATACATCAGACACAGGAATGGAATGGAATGGAATGAAGAGTAATTGATCTTAGCTGCTCTCAGAAAGCTTTATCAAGGTCAGACCTAACTACTATTTCTGTGGGAAATTACCACAAAATCCAATGGCTCTAGATCAGACTGGGAAGTTAAAAATCAGAATAAGGCAGGGTCAAAGCACTTTTGAACTATTGTGAAGAAAACTACACTGATGGGTTTAGATCAGCAGCAGAAACCAAGCTCCTAATGGGAGACTATAAATTGAAGGAATTGTCTAACGTTCTGCTTAAGGATTCACCATTGGCATTTTGTTGGTGATTGTGAAATGAATAATGGAGAAAATCAATTTCCTCAAGTTCAAGATCAAATACCAGGTTATCTCAAAGAGAGTGATGGCGCCTACATCTTAGGGTAATGCACAAACCTAGAGACAGTTCTGACTTGCTGTGATTTGCCATCATTTGACCCCATATGTACATGTATACATACATATCTAACAAATATTGCAGGAGTAGGCAAGGACCACAAGATAGTAGTGTGATAGATGTAGAGGCACCGTGTGACAGCAACATCAGGGAAAAGGAGTATGAGAAGCTGGAGCAGTGCCAAGGCCTGAGGGAGGAATCGGAGAGGATGTGGAAAGAAAAGACCAAATTGGTTCCAGTGGTCATAGAAACATGCGGGGCTGAGACGTCTAAGTTGGAAGAGTGGCTCCAACATTTCCCAAGACTTACATCAGTTCCCTCTGTCCAAAATAATACAGTCCTGGGAACAGCTAAGAAACTGTGTAGAACTCTCAAAATCCCAGGCCTCTAGTAGAGAATCTGAAATTGAGGAAGATACAGACCACTCATAATGGTTAGAATGGAATTATGTATGTATGTATGTATGTATGTAGGCCAAAAACGGGGTGCAGGGGGGCTGGCATGCCCCCTCATCACCCATTTTTCCTCCCAGGGAGGTGCAGGCGGCCAAATACTGCCTGTCACATCCCCTGGCCACACCCACCATGCCACGCCCACCCAGCCAGTCATTACGGCAGAGAACCGGTTGTTAAATTATTTGACTCCCACCACTGGTCTGGCCTCTAAAAAGTTGTTAGAGAGGCCATTCAGCACTTTATATTTAATTCCCATTAACTGCTCCAGAGTTGTGTCTTTTCCCAGAATTGCACGCTGTGTCTGTTTGCAAAGTTTTGCTATGCCCTTACGTCCACACCTTCCAAAGCAAATTTGGACAGAAAGTCTGAAGGGTTACACTGCCCTTACCTCCACGTTCTGCAGATTTTTCATGGCCTAAAAACAACAGTCTAATTGTACCAATTATACAGTCGGCCCTGGATTTCTAGTTCTGCAGGAACACACTGTAAAGAGTGTATGAGCCAAGCACTCTGCAAATGACTGTCAATCATGTAGACATTTCATTTGTGCAATTCTGCCCATTCAGCCAAAATAAGTATAATGTAAGTACATACAACATCCTACTGAGGTGACCTGAGGATTTTCCAGACTACGAATGGTGTTTATGACATGGCTAGATTAAAAAAAAAAATGTTGGGGAGTTGCTGATATTGCCACAAAGAAAAAGAAAACCCACAGTGGCAAGGACAAAAGTACAGTCAGAAAACAGAATTTAAGAAGCACAAACAGCACAATGAAAGATGAAAAGTACACATTGACATCTTAAGCATCAGGGAATTAAAGTGAAATAGATTGGAACTGCAAACTTACTGTATATTCAGAAGATCACATTGATTATAGAATCTAGGTTTACCACTCAGGACATACAAAACAAAGTCGGAATGGAATTGCTTTCATAACAAGAAGGTTATACAAGTAGTCCTTAACTTAAAACAGAATGAAAATTTTCCAATTTCAGCATTTTTTTTGACAACTTCCTGTCCAATAAGACAATTGCTAACCGAATCATGCTCTTTTTGCCATAGTTGTTAAGCAAATCACTGAAGCTGTTGAATGAATCATGCAGTTGTTAAGTGAATCTAGCTTACCCCGATTGACTTTGCTTGCCTGAGAAAGTTGCAAATGACAATCCCAGGACTTTAGGATGTTGCAACCATTGTAAATATATGTCCGTTGCCAAGTATCCAAAGTTTGATCACATGACTGTGGGGATGCTGCAACAGGCCTAATAAGTGTGAAAATTCATCGTCAGTAACTTTTTCAGTACTGTTGCAACTCTAAATGGCCAATAAAGGTATGTTGCAGGATCCAATCTGTCTTGGTCATCAAACGTTTAGTCTTCCAAGCTTTCGGACTGGTGCTGGAGCCCATCCTCAGGGAACTTCTCTTCACTGGGATGTGACAGTAGAAGAAGGAGAGAGAGAAGTTCCCTGAGGATGGGCTCCAAAAAGATTGAAAGACTAAACCTCTGGTCTCAAATCGGATCCTGCAACATTATCCTGGGACATGTATATTTGCCTTCATTCATAATAAATGAATGGTTGTAAGTTGAGGAATACCTATGGCAGTGATCGCTAACTTTTTTGCCGTCACGTGCCAAAAGTGGGGGTCGCGCATGTGTGCCCACACCCATAATTCAATGCACCCCTCCCCCCTCCTGTGCAATCCCCTCCAGGGTCCTCCAGCTTTTGGCATGTGATGGCATGATGGGTCCAGTTGGCCTGTTTCCTGACTTCCAATTGGCCCAGAAGGCCCAAAAATCAGTTGGCTGGCATGCACATGCCCACAGATATGGCTCAGTGTGCCACCTTTTTCACACGTGCCAGAGGTTCACCATCATGGACCTATGGCAATGAAAGCTTTGAGAGAGTAACAATGCCACAGTTTACCTGCAAATATGAGACTAATACAGGTAATGACTTTCCTTGTGATTCTCTATGGAAGCAAAAATTAGACCTTGCAGAAGCAGGATAGAAAAAATACTGATTGTTTTGAACATTGGCATTGGAGTAAATGTCGGCAAATACCATGGAAAGCCAAGAAAACAAAGAAATCGATCACAGAATTAATTAATCCAGAGTTCTCTTTTGAGGCACAATAGACTCAAATACCACTTATATTTTGGACACATTATGGGAGGAACTACCTATCTTGAAGAGTCTGTAGTGTTGGTCTTTCCGTCACTCCTTTTTTAAAATAATTTGCATCAGAGCTTTTAATTTAGTGCAAGACTAAGCAACATTTTTTTTAAAAAAAGCAAATTAAAGTTGGGTGAAATTTATTATCTTAACAATAAAATGAGCTATGCGTACAGCTTTAGGAAAGTGTTGTGGTCTGTCCAGCAGCTGAATCAGATGAGGAGGAGGCGTGGGAGTCAGGATCAGCATCAAGACAACCTGAGAGCTCCGAGGGGGAAGAGGGACAGGAGCTGTAAGAGAGAGAGGCAGAGGCAGAGCCTAGGCTGTCCATTAGCCCTCAGATGGAGAGTCAACAGCCCCCAGGTCTGGAAGTGGCTGATGAGGAAGAGGAGGAACAGCTGGGCCCAGTGGCTGACATGTGGATGCGCAGAAGACAGAGGAGAGGAGAACAGTGGAAATCTATGGGCCGATCCTTGGGACAGAAGAGCCACCGCTGCTAGCGAAGCCCCACCCTAGCTCTGGGGATAAAACGCAGGGGGCAGAGATGAATAGGTATGGCAGACAACTATTCATCTTCTGGCTGGACAGACTTGTTAGCCTGCGTTAAGAGAGAAACTTTTTGCCGCGGTTGCTGGCGCTCCTAATAAAGGAATCATTGATTTAAATACAGAAGGTTTGTCGTGTTTGAGGAGCTGGCTCAGAACAGAAACACGGTTGAGAATGTGAGCTATCCATACAGCTCTAGGAAAGATGGTTGAGAATGTGAAGAGGCTGGGACTCAAGAGGGCCCTCAAGAGGAAAGACAGACTGACAGATGGACAGACAGACATGCATGCTCAGAGATACCTGAATTTCATTCATTGTGTGGGTGTTTTGGTATTTTTGCATCATAATTTACAGAAAAACCATAGCATGTTTATGGAATATCATCATCCTCAGGTGGAGCCGAGGGTGTAGAATCCCAATAGTGGGAAAAAAAAAATCCAATCTGGACCCATTAAACAGCTCTCTAGTTTATGACACAAACAGGCAGATCCATTTATCGAGCTAATTTATTGGGTGTAAATGACTGTCAGCTCTTTGCTAAAAGAGTTCTCTTGAGCCACTTCAGATGCAATACCAATAAAGACCTGTCTAGTGACATCAATGTTTACACGTTTCCTTTCCTCAGCTAAATCAGAAAGTTCTTTTTTTAAAAAACAACAACAACAACCTAGATCTATCATATTGGCTGCTAGTGACATCCCTTCGAGGGTGCTGGAATCATCGGTATTTCCAAAGAGAGCTACAAACACTTTCCACAGCTTGCAGGATCATTATTTTTAAACAAAAGATAATTTTTGCTAATTTCAGACTCTTGTGCTGTCCAGTTGCTAAGGCCTGTCACCTACAGGACAAACAATACAGGTAGTCCTTGACTTAGGACCACAATTGAGCCCAACATTTCTGTTGCTAAGTGAGACATTTCTTAAGTAAATTTTGCCCCATTTTATGACCTTTGATGCCACCGTTGTTAAGTGAATCACTGCAGTTGGTAAGTTAGTAATACAGTTGTTAAGCAAATCTAGCTTCCTCAATGACTTTTTTTTTTTATTAGATTTATATGCCGCCCTTCTCCGGAGACTCAGGGCGACTTACAATGCATTAAGCAATAGCCTTCATACTTTTGTATATTTTATACAAAGTCTGTTTATTGCCCCCACAAACTGGGTCCTCAATTGACCTACCTTAGAAAGGATGGAAGGCTGAGTCAACCTTGAGCCTGGTGAGATTTGAACTGGTGTAATTGCAGACAGCTGGATGTTAATAACAGGCTTTAGTCTGCTTTTAGCCTGTTGAACTATTCCAGGCTCTTTGCTTGTGAAAAGGTCACAAAAGGGGATCCCATGATCCAGGGACATTGCATCCTTCATATACATGAGTCAGTTGCCAAGGACTATGAATTTTGACCATGTGACGATGGGGATGCCTCAACGTATTGAGTGTTGTAAGTGTGAAAAAACATTCATAAGTCAGTTTTTTCAGATCTGTTGTAACTTTGAACAGTCGCTAAACGAACTCTTAAAAGTCAAGGACTAGTTGTATCTCACAGTGATCAGATTTACTCAGGGAAAAGAAGGTGGTTTTCTTGAGCCAGAGATGCATCCTAAAGCATGTGATAAGCATTCTCTACCTGCTAAACAGAAGCCACATCGGAAGGGTATTTCCACAAACATAAACATTGGTTTATGGTATTTCCATAAACATAAACATTGGACTTTCTACCATCCACCATTTATTTGTCTCTCTCCTTGCCAGATGCACATATACCACCCCCACCAAAAAAACCAACTTGGCTATAGCATGCCACAGGTTTTATATGCAATGTCATAGTTTTATATTCAACTTCTCGTGACCTTGATAGACTCTGCACTGGCTCCCAGTGGTCTTCCGGGTGTGATTCAAGGTGTTGGTTACCTTTAAAACGCTCCATGGTGTAGGACCTGGGTATCTACGAGACCGTCTGCTGCCACTGATAGCCTCCCACCGGCCAGTTCGCTCTCACAGAGAGGGATTCCTCAGGGTGCCATCAGTCAAATTATGTCAACTGGTGATCCCCGGGGGGAGGGCCTTCTCTGTGAGGGCTCCTGCCCTTTGGAATGAATTGCCCCCAGAGATACATAGGATCCCTCACCTCTGTACCTTTCGCTGTGCCCTCAAGACCCTGCTGTTCCAACAGGTGGGGCCGACCATCTAAATGAATTTGAATCGGTATTTTAATTCTGGGTTTTTAAATTTAATTGGGCCAAATTGTTTAATAATTTTAAATTTTATACTGATGATGTTTGTGTGTTTTGTGCTTTTACCCTGGCTGTGCACCGCCCTGAGTCCTTCGGGAGAAGGGCGGTATAGAAATATAATTAAATAAATAAATAAATAAATACCACTGCTTTGGTAAAACCATACTTGGAATACTGCATCTAATTTTGGTCACCACAATATAAAAATTGATGTTGAGACTCTGGAGAGAATGCAGAGAAGAGCAACAAAGGTGATTAGGGGGCTGGAGGCTAAAACATATGAAGAACGGTTGGAGGAACTGGGTATGTCTAATCTAGTGAAAGAAAGGACGTGGTGGCTCAGTGGCTAAGATGCTGAGCTTGCCGATCAAAAGATCAGCAGTTCAGCGGGTAGAATCCCTAGTGCCGCGTAATGGGGTGAGCTCCCATTACTTTTCCCAACTTCTGCCAACCTAGCAGTTTGTAAGCACGTAAAAAAATGCAAGTAGAAAAATAGGGACCACCTTTGGTGGGAAGGGAACAGCGTTCCATGCGCCTTTGGCGTTTAGTCATGCCAGCCACACGACCAGGAGACATCTTCGGATAGCGCTGGCTCTTCAGCTTTGAAACAGAGGTGAGCACCGCCCCCAAGAGTCAGTACAACTAACACATATGTGAGAGGGGAACCTTTAGTCTAGTGAAAAGGACTAGGGGTGACATGATAACAATGTCCCAGTATCTAAGGGGCTATCACAAAGAAAAGAATAGGTCAACCTATTCTCCAAAGTACCAGAAGGCAAGACAAGAAACAATGGATGGAAACTGAGCAAAGAAACAACTCAGAACTAAGGAAAAATTTCCTGACAATAAGAACAATCAACCAGTGGAACAGTTTGCCTTCAGAAGTTGTGGAAGCTTTTAAGAAGAGACTGGACAGCCATTTGTCTGAAAATGGTACAGTGTCTCCTGCTTGAGTAGGTGATTGCACTGAAAGACCTCCAAGATCCCTTCCAACTCTGTTACTCTGTATTCTGTAAGTCAAATCTCTGTTGTCTACATAATCCTGGTGGCTCAGGATTATGAGCCTGGTGGCTCAGCAGACTAATGCAGACTAACACCAGCTGTCTGCAATTACTGTAAGTTCGAATCTCATCAGGCTCAAGGTTGACTCAGCCTTCCATCCTTTCCAAGGTAGGTAAATTGAGGACCCAGTTTGTGGGGGCAATAAGCTGACTTTGTATAAAATATACAAAAGTACGAAGGCTATTGCTTAATGCATTGTAAACCGCCCTGAGTCTTCGGAGAAGGGTGGCATATAAATCAAATTTAAAAATAATAATAATAATCAGTTGTTGTTTTTTAAAAAAAACAGTTTAAAATATAAATATAAATCAGGGTGGGAAACTCAGCAGGACTCAAGGTGTCATCAATGGGCAAACTGATGTGCAAGGGTCAATTGAGCTATGTATACAGAATGTAGTGGCCTGACACTCGTATTCATAGTCAGCAGAATCTTGCATATTTCTTTATTACTTTGTAAACTAATGTCCCTTGGGAGGGTCCTAAAAGCAGAAATGCAAAATTTCTGTCTAAGAATAATAATAATAACAACAACAACAACAACAACAACAACAAGAGGCAGTAGACTGGGAGCTAAAAGAAATACAGAGAGGCAGGAAGTCGTCAAAATAATGCTGAAAGTGGAAAAATACATTGAGAAAGATAACTATGTGCAGCACATTTTCAATATATCACCTTCTTTATGGACAATGACATTTCCATTCTGCTCGCTGTGGCAATTACTTCCAAGTCAAAACACACATTTTCCATTTCAAGCATCATTTTGATTTTTTTCTGTATGTGACTTCCTTTCCTTCTGTGGTGAGAAGGGAAAATAACAGCTCCTTTGAAACAGAATAAAATAGGAGATCTAAAACTTCCCCTTTTGCCCTTCTCTGATCCAAGAATACTCAATTTGACAATATTTATCAAAATATGTATCAAAATATTTATCAAAATGTAAATCAAGATAATATTGGAATTGTTGCATTTCAAATCAAAGTATTTTATGGAGACATATTTTATTAATTCTTGTAGGCTTATCTCCAAAGCTGGTTGATTCAACTGAATCTTTGGGGATTGCAAGAATTAAAAATGCAAAATAATTAGGTAAGCTTTGGTGGAAAATGTGTGGGAGAAGGCACAGAAATATTTATTTAGATATGCAAATTGCTAAATTTACATAGGCATGCAAATTAAGACATCTGATGTAGTTAGAGAAACAACTGCACTTTATTTCTGGGTTACCACTTCGGAAAGGCACTAATCTTTCAATAGGGTGAGGTTTAATTACTTGTTGAGTTTATACCTCACGTTTTCTTCTGAAATTCACAATGGATTGTTTTTCTGCCCAACAAGAACTCTGGGAAATGAGCTGGGCTAAGGCAGAGTTTTTTTTCCCCCTCTTCCATTCATTTATGTTTGATTCTCAAAGATTGACTAGACATGTCCTTGCAGTTTTCTTGGCAAGGATCCTCAGAAGTGGCTTCCTTCCTAGTGGCTGAGAGAAAATGTTTGGCCCAAGGTGACCCAGCTGGCTCTGAGCATAAGGCAGGACTAGAACTCACAGTCTCCTCATTTCTAGCCTGGTAACTTTACAGAGATAAATCTGGTGCCCACTTGTGCCCTTTTCTGATTGAGAGGTCCTTCAGATATTAACTCATGTCCTAGTCACCTCATAGTTGGATTCCTGTAATGTCCTTGAAGACCAACTGGAAACCACAGTGGCCCAGAATGCAACAGCACGGGCAGTGATAAAAGTGCAGTGATGTGTTCATAACCCTGCTGCTTTCTAAGCTACACTTGTTACCATTTTGGCTTCTGGGCTCAGTTCAAGTTGCTGGTTATCACTCATAAAGCTCTCCATGGCATAGCAGAGTGATGGCTAACCTTTTCCGGACCGAGTGCCCAAAGCATGCACACCTGAACCCCCAAAATGCAATGCACAAGCATTGTAATTTTAATATCTTTTAATATATAAATATTGACTGCTGGTTATAAGCCACCTCGAATCAATTGGGAGTTAGGTGGACTACAAATTAATAAAGAGAATAATAAAAAATAAATTTATTTCCTACCAATGTTCTGTTAAGATTTCGCCCATTTTCATCCTGGATTGTAGCTACAGCTACCTGAACAATCTGATGCCAGAGTGAAGGAGCACAAAAAATGTAACTGGTGATAAATATGCCATCTCCTTGGTTTATATACAACAGATGCCAGACAGGTGGTTTTTTTATATATATATGAATTGAAAAAAGATTACTTTTACTGTGATTCATAGGTATCTCTAGAGATGGAATTTGATGTTCTATTGCACTTCACCTCCCATTTTCTGAGATAAAATATAATTCTCCCAACATCGAATTAGCATAACAAGCCAAATCTATACCACAGCGATGTGGTATAGAAAGTTTCACTTCAGAAAATACAACAGCCATGCCCTTTAAGAGGATAATTAATCTGTTCCTCGTTAGTATGGGACTCGTGAATCCAAAAATCAAAGTTCATAGCAATTACTGATGTTTTAGAATTCCCAGGGCTTCTTCATTCAAATATTTCATTACGACAGCCCTCTCTGCATTTCGCCACCAGAAAACTGAAAGCCACATCTGGCTCTAGGTTCTGCCTCAGTTTACATTCCCAATAAGCAAGTGAGTCGGAAGATCATTTAAAAGCAGTTTATTAGGGTACCCTGATAAAAGTGGATCTCTCCACCATGTTTCCCCAAAAATACGAACTACTCAGAAATTAAGTCCTAGCTTGATTTTTACGCTTGCGTGCAATACAAACCCAACCCCCAAAATAAGCCCTAATTAAGACCCACCCACTCCAAGGTGCATGGGTAAAAATTAAGCTAGGGTGGGGATGGGGGTGGTGGAGCTGCCGTACTACTTACTGTGTTTCCCCGAAAATAAGACCCTGTCTTATGTTTATGTTTTATGTTTTATTTGATTTATATACCGCCCTACTCCCGAACGACTCAGGGCGGTGAACAGGCACAAGATAAAACACATAAAATACAAAAATGTAAAAGCAGAAATAAAATCGAATTAAAACAATTTAGACAAATTTAAAACCCCAATTTTAACAACAGATTAAAATTTACATATATTTATATTTTACTTATATTTTTCTGAACCCCGAAATAAGCACTTGGCCTTATTTTTGGGGAGGTCTTATTATTTGGGGGCACATGGAGCAAGATGGGGCTCCTCTTGCCATCTTGCCTGATTTCCAGCTCTGTGTTTAAATATTTTCGGGAGGGCTTATTTTCAGGGGGAGGCTTATTTTAGCGCATGCGCTCAAAAGCCCGATTGGGTTTATTATCAGGGGATGTCTTATTTTCAGGGAAACAGGGTACCTTCAGATAGTTGCAGCCAAGCCTCGCACATCTCAGCCAACTTCTCAACTTCTTCAGCTTTGGATAGGTGCAGCACACTGGATTGATCCAGAGCTCTGTTATTGTAGTGGCCCGCCACCAGCCTGTGAAGCTGGTAGCTAATTCCGACAGCGAGGAGGCTGGTGTGGTGATTCGCCAGCAGCCTGTGCAGCTGGCACCCGAGTCAGACAATGAGGAGGCTGGAGAAGAGTTGGTGCCAGAGGCGGGGATTCAGCCAGGGCCTTCAGAACCTCCAGACGTTCCCATAAGTGAAGAGGAAGAAGAGAAGGAGCCTCTTCTCAATGCACAGGCATGCAGAGCTGCCAGAAGGCAGGAATGGGTCCTCAGGAGGAGGTCTCCTCGAGAGTAAGGCTTGGGGCTAATTGGCCACTCCCTTAGCCTATTTAAGGAAGAACGCCGACTGAAGCAATTTGCGGGGAACAACTTTGTTCACATACCTTCGTGCCTTGATCTTAGTTCTTTGCAAATTGCTTCTGGGCTTTCTGCCAACCACAGTAAGCTTATGGTTATCTGAAAGACTGTGCCTCAGAATTGAGTTATTATTTCTTGGACTGTTGTTGGCTGCTAATGAAGTTAAATTAACAGCCCTTGTTCAGAAAAGACTGATTTAAACTGTACTTGTGTTTGAACAACTACTAAGAAAGCTCCTTAGTAGTCCTTAATTAGTAAACTAAGGTTTGTACGGACTTTGTGTGTGCTGCGTTCTTTGTGGTCCATAGCTGGGGCAGAACAGTTATCGGCTGCAGAGGCCTTCAGGAAAGCCTTGCCGGCTGCAGAAAAAATGAGCCGAGGTATGCTGCAACTATCTGAAGCTGAAGAAGTTTCTGAAGGCCTCTGACAGTGATAAGGAGGCCAGGGCAATGCAAGCAAGTGAGGTGACTCAGTGGACGACATCCCTCCTGAAAATAAGACTTGGTGCCTTTTTTGGTGGCAAAAATTATAAGGCAGGGTCTTATTTTTGGGAAAACACAGTATGCAAAAGGGAGAAAGAACCTCGAGCCCCATGTTTCCCTTTTTTTTATAGTTAACACAACAAAGAAAATGCAAGAGGAAAGTTGATTGGACAGAATAAAAGTAACCTCCCCTTTGCATAGGAAATCAGTTACATGTAGTCAAGCATGTTACATATTTGCATCCCATAATATCACACATGTTCATGAAAATGAGGTCTGATGTCAGACGGGGCATAATTGTAAGGAAAAAGATTGTTCAGAGTCCACAAAAGAGATAAACCAGCCCTCAGGTTGTACTAATAAACTTTTGTTACCTTGAGCTAGTCTCCACCTTATTTATCAATTTAGGAATGTTAAAAGCTAATAAATCTGAACATCATTTTTAAAGAGAGAAAATAAATCAAATTAAAATACAAGGTAATTATGCTAGTTAACAAATAACGAAACCCATGTTATTTTCCCCTCATAATCCAAAACTTGGTTTTGTTCAGGCAAACAAGGAATCCTATCTGTGAGAAATCAAAAGTATAAACTTTGCAAAAGAAACACTGTGACAACTCATTTCACCTTAAACCCATTAACACGTATTCTTGCTCATGTTCAGGACTTTTAGCAGGACTCGTTGGTCTTTGCCACCCAAGGCTGGTTAAATCTAACACTTCCTGTCTTGTGTGAGTCTCATTTGGGCTAAAAATAATGCATTACAATTTTCTGCTGCTCATCAGAAACACAAGGTCAAATGGGAAGAAGCAAATAATATCCTGCATTTAAAGTCCAATAAATCATCCCAATTCTGCTCGAGGACAAAATATCCAGCTCTCCTTACCGTGCTAGTAATTCTTTAAAACATAAAAAAGAGAAAGAAATCCAAAAGGCTAATAGTGCACTTATTTAAGAAAGATAATGCAGGTATTCCTCAACTTATTACCACAATTGAGCCCAAATTTGTGGTGTTAAGTGAGGTATTTGATAAGTGACTTTTGCCCAATTTTACAATCTTTTTTTTTGCCAAAGTTGTTAAGTGGATAAGTTAATAAACTGGTTGTTAAGTGAATCTGGCTTCCCCATGGACTTTGCTCATGACAAGGTCACAAGAGGGGATCACATGACCCGGAACACAGCAATGGTCATAAGTATGAGTCAGTTGCCAAGTATATAAAACTTGATTATGTGATCATGGGGATGCTGCAATGGTCATGTGAAAAACAATCATTAAGTCACATTTTTCAGTGTAATTTTAAATGGTCACTAAACAAACTGCTATAAGTTGAGGACTACCTGTATTAACAAAACACTTTTGTTATTTACCGTATTTTTCAGAGTATAAGATGCACCTTTTTCCCCCCTAAAAGGGGGTGAAATTTTGGGTGCATCTTATATACCGAATGTAGCCCCACCCATCCACTGGCCCCCACCCTTTGGCTCTGCCTCCCAGAAATTTACCTCCTTGCAGCAAGCAGCAAGAAAAAACAGCTCCTTTCTGCTTCAGCACAGCCTAATTAGCACAAGTTGATTGGATCGGCTTCCCAACTCTCAGCTGTTTTGCTCTCAGCTGCTTGCTGCAAGGAAGTAAATTACTGAGAGCAGATGTTTTTTTTTTTCTCTTGTGCTAATCAAGCTATGCTGAAAACGAAAATGAAAGCAAAGCAGGCTGTTTGCTGTTTGCTGCAATGAGGCAAAATTGCTGGGAGGCAGAAGCAGATTTCTTTTTCTTGTTTTCCTCACCAAAAAAGGTAGGTGCGTCTTACAGTCTGGTGTGTTTTATACCCCGAAAAATACAGTAAGTAAAACATTAAATGTTCATAATAGAACCACAGTGGCGCAGTGGTTAGAATGTAGTACTGCAGGCTACTTCTGCTGACTGCCGGCTGCCTGCAACTTGGCCAATCAAATCTCACCAGGCTCAAGGTTGACTCAGCCTTCCATCCTTCCAAGGTGGGTAAAATGAGGACCCAGATTGTTGGTGGCAATATGATGACTCTGTAAACCGTTTAGAGAGGGCTGCAAAGCACTGTGAAGCAATATATAAACCTAAGTGCTATTGCTATCTCTGTCACTAACCCTCCCCCCCAAAACACTGAAAATGCTGTTCAATTGCCATGGATTTTGAATTGGTCAAGGAAAAGGTTAATCCTTAATGGAAGGGAACTATGAAATGTGTCAGAACTGCCATGTGCTTTTGCTTGATGCCAGTTTGCCATGAACTCTAGGGGGAGGGTGTAGGATGGGAGGGGGAAAGCTCACTGCACATGGTATCTTCTGGAGACACAGTTTCAAGGTCAGACAGCATGCAGCTGTCAGCCCACAATTAAAGAGACTGTTCCCAAAACAATTCATTTGAATATGATTCGACAAAGGGAGACCAGCAGCGGGAAGTGGCTTAAAGAGGGGGAAGTTAAACCTAGAGATTTTGGCACGCAAACTTCAGTTCTGGCTTTGCTCTACTGCAGGTGTTCCCAACCCCTGCAGTAGAATCAAGATCACGTGAAGTGTTAATACCACTTTATAATGCCTTGGTAAGGCCACACTTGGAATACTGCATCCAGTTTTGGTCGCCATGATGTAAAAAAGATTTGGAGACTCTAGAAAGAGTGCAGAGAAGACCAACAAAGATGATTAGGGGACTGGAGGCTAAAACATACGACGGCTGCAGGAACTAGGTATGTATAGTTTAATGAAAAGAAGGACTAGGAGAGACATGATAGCAGTGTTCCAATATCTCAGGGGTTGCCATAAAGAAGAGGGGGTCAAGCTGTTCTCCAAAGTACCTGAAGGCAGGACAAGAAGCAATGGGTGGAAACTAATCAAGGAAAGAAGCAACCTAGAACTAAGGAGAAATTTCCTGACAGTTAGAACAATTAATCAGTGGAACAACTTGCCTCCAGAAGTTGTGAATTCTCCAACACTGGAAGTTTTTAAGAAGAGATTGGACAGCCATTTGTCTGAAATGGGATAGGGTTTCCTGCCTAAGCAGGAGGTTGGACCAGAAGACCTCCAATGTCCCTTCCAATTTGTTATTCTAATCTATTCACTGCTCTACTGTATTCTGTTTAACCTTTAGTAAACTACAGATAGTCCTTGACTTAAAACAGTTCATTTAGTGACCGTTCAAAGTTACATCAGCACTAGAAAAAAAATGATTTATGACCATTTTTCACACTGACGATCATTGCGGTATCCCCAAGATCAAAATTCAGATGCTTGGTTAACTGATTCATATTTATGACGGTCTTGGGGGTCACGCAATCAGCCCTTTTGTGTCTTTTGGACCAGAAAAGTCAACAGGGAATCCAGATTCGCTTAACAACCATATGTCTTAACTTAACAGATGCAATGATTTACTTAACAACTGTGGTAAGAAAAGTGGTACAATGGGACAACCTCACTTAACAAACGTTTCACTGAGCAACGTAAATTTTGGGCTCAATTGTGGTCCTAACTCGAAGACTACCTGTATACCTTTTTCAGCAAATTTATTTTTTATTTATTTTTATTTTATTGAATTTATATACCGCCCTACTCCTGAAGGACTCAGGGCGGTGTACAGCCATAAAATAAAACATATAAATACAAAATTTAAAATAGACTAAAACGAAATTAAATAATTTGGCTGAAAAATTTAAAATCCCAATAATTTAAAACAAATTAAAATTCCCATTTAAAAGGGAGAAAAGACTTAGGTCAGGCCGGCTTGATGGAATAAGTGAGTCTTGAGCGCGCGACGGAAGGTGCGCAGGTCCGGGATCCTCAGTATCTCCGGGGGAAGCTCGTTCCAGATCGTAGGTGCTCCCACAGAGAAGGCTCTCCCCCTGGGGGCCGCCAGCCGACACTGTTTGGCCGCCAGCACCCGGAGGAGCCCCTCTCTATGGGAGCGTACTGGCCGGTGGGAGGCTATTGGTGGTAGTAGGCGGTCCCGTAAATAACCAGGTCCTAAGCCATGGAGCGCTTTAAAGGTGATAACCAAAACCTTGAAGCGCACTCAGAATGGAGTCACGGATGATTCTTACTTAAATGTTCCAGCTGAGGCAGGTCTGACAACATGCCATTTTGCTAGTGATATCCTTCTGCAGCATGTAAGAGGACTATGTATACCAACTACAGTGCTTTCGGACAAAACACAGAGCTTTATTTCCCAAAGAATCTCTCCATTCCTGCGTGCTTAGGCGTTGGCAATCTGGTGCCGTCCAGATGGTTTAAACTATAATTCAAATAAAGGTCCAGGCAGCTCAGGGTCTGGAGGATAAGTTGCCGATCGCTGAACTGCCGGATCAGCTCCCATATGCCAACATGGGAGATGAGGAATATAATCTGTTTTGTAACTAAGGGGAAGTGTCATATCAACATCAATTCCCATTCTAAAGCAATAGATCAATTGCACAACTGCCTTCTGAAATCAGAAACGTAGCTGTCAATCCAACCCATCAAACCATCCCCTTTGTTTCCTGCATCATAAAATCATCTCCTTTTTCCACTCATCACCAGCATTTATTTTAACCTGCCACTACTGTAAAACCAACCTGCTGATGGCTCCAGATCAATATCCCCTGGATGATACAATGAACCTCTTTTTTTATATATTTACTTCCGCAAGGACTATTTCGACTGTCGTTTACTGACAGTAATCTGTAAACTTATCCGCAAAGAACTGACCTAGAATGACTTCAGCTTAAAGTAATGATATATCATCTGTTTAACAACTAGAATAGTCAGAATTTTCAAGCAGTATTGAAGCAAAGTCTGGAAACATCATAATCTGGAGAAATACAAAACACAAGGCCAGAGACACAAAATAAAATAAATACAAGGCTGCTGATATTTGAGCTGATTGTATTTTTTTATGTATTATCCTTCATGTGACTACTTCTAATTTGCTTAGAAAATTTAAGTGTGGCCACAAAACAAAACATAGAATCTTGGGTATATCTGACACAGATAAAAATGCAGGTGCCACCAGAGGTAAGTAAAACATACTATTTTTTTTTTTTAAGACAAGAAGTGAAGATTGTTTTGATTTCATTAAAATGAAAGGCCAGTTTGAATAACACATAAAAGGGCCTGACTGAACCTTTCATTCTCCACTGTGCTTATCTTGCAGTAGGCTCTATTTGATGAGGCTTAGTTAATACTAACCACTCATATATAAAATTACTCTGCTAATTGACTTTCTAAAAAAATCCTCTTCCAAATACAAGATTCAAAGCAGCATTTAAAACTGATCTATTTTAAACAGAATAAAAGAAATATTCTTGGTCGGATTGAAAATACGTGAAAGCCTAGCTTATTTTTTTTCTAATAGATTGTCTTGCCTTTCCACAATATTATATTTTATATTAAAATATAATATTATATTAAAAATATAAAAGGAAGAGAGACAGTTGTTTAACTTTAGATTTTTCTTAGTTATCCCCAAGGTGACAAAAGCACCCCCTCTTCTTATATCCTTTGCAAATAAATCCCCTGTCCATTCATGTCCAGGTAGCAAAAACAGCCCAAAGAAATTTGAAGTCACAAGAAGAATTTGCAATGTTAAGAAGAGTATTTCAGAGCATACATTTAAACACAAAAATGCATAAAACACAGGAAATTAAACACCCATATGTAGAGGAAATAATGACCAAGCCAACCTATGTGGTCTTGCCATCATGGTGAATAAAACACATGAAGACTCCAAGTTCAAAGATCTTTCTCTGGGCCCATTAGACTTTTTCCTGACCTATTTTGACTTTTTTTTAAATTATGTTATTTAATTACATATCTGAAGTGGAAAGCTGCAAAATAAAGACTGTCATCACTGTTTAAGGAATCTCCGTGCCCACGTTGAGTTCCTCTAAGGTACAGGTGTCAAACTCGCTGCGTCACATTGCCATCACATGACATATCACGAAGTTTTTTCACTTCGCGGATCTGAGATGGGTCTGGCCTGTGCGTGACGCATCCAGCCTGCAGGCCACCAGTTTGACACCCCTGCTAAGGATTCTTAAAACAACCATAGGATTGGGGCCTGCAATGTACAGTAATGCATGCCTATAAGAAAACTGAATGGAGGAATGGTAGAAATAAAGGGGTAGAAAGCTGGAGAACAATCTCATTACTTCACCTTCAGCTACACCTTATTTTGGATAAGATGACTGTACTCACCACAGCAGCCATTTTGTGGTTGGGCAAGTTTATTCCATAATAGCCATTTTATATAGGCACTCCACCTATATCAAAGATTACCTACCTCTACCAAGGTTATAAAATTTGTTATTGTTGTTCAGATGCTAAATTGTGTCTGACTCTGCAATACCATGGACCGTAGCACACCAACCCACCCTGTCTATCACTGTCTCCAGAGTTTGCCCAAATTCATTTTTATTGCATCAATGACACTATCTAACCATCTCATCCTCTGCTGTCCTCTTCTTGTTTTGCCTTGCCCACAATCAGGTTCTTTTCCAATGACACCAATAAAACTTATTATCCTTCTATTATTTTGGGCTACTATTTTTCAATTGTCCTTTATCCATGTTGGCTGGGGCTGACAGGAATTGAAGTCAAAAGTATCCAGAAGGAACCTTGATATGTTCTGCAGTTAACAGCTTTCATTCATTCAGAGCTCTAGACTTCCAGGAGACAATTTTCTTATTCTCAGTCTTTTTAAGATTTTACATTTAATATAACACCAGTAATTGACCAGTCCTATTTGAAAGGAAGGATTCATAATCTTTGGGCAGGCTTGCTTGCAAACAGAAAACTACAAAGAGCAAGTTTCTGGAAGCTTCCAGAGGTTTCCGATAGGATCCACCTTTGTTACCTTAGCTTTGCTTATCACAGCCATCAGTTAATTGGAGCCATTTTTCTGTAACTTTTCTTCTCAGGCGGAATCTCATTATTTTAGGTAATGAGATGCAATATCTGGTGAGAACTGTCATGGATCTGAGGGGGGAAAGCTGTTTCTCCTTTGAAATGTCTTTTTTCTCCCCCTGATAAGTAGGCTGATAACCCAGCCTCACATCATGATACATTGTGCTTTTCAGACATTCTGTTGAAGAGAGTTTTCCCAACTCCTGTTTCACAGAGAGTTCAAAGCTACCACAGATGGAAAGATGTGACAGCAGAGCTCAGCTCCCTCAGGATCAACTGCCACTTGGCTGCGTCTCAGCCTCCACCGTCTTCTGTCCCACCATCTGCTAGCAGCAGAAATAATGCTGGGCACACAAATAGTCTTTCAAAACCCTCCACCAAATATAAGTGGGGTGATTTGAAAAAAAAAAGAATTAAAGGGGAAAGGGGCAGTTTTCCAACTGTTCTTTTAAGAGCAGTAACGGATTCTGAAAAAGGACTCAGGAATGGCTCCCTACTGAGGCCTTTCTGTGGTGTTTAACGGAAGCCAGCAAAGCATCAAACCACTGGAGATCGTTGTGAATATTCTGTATTCCACTGCACAAACAGTTTATTAATTTGTATGTATTTATTTATATCCCCTTTTTATAATTTATATATAAATAACTCAAGATTCTGAGAACAAACAGAATGCTCCTTTCTTCCTCCTATTTTCCCCACACTAACAACCCTGTGAGATAAGCTGGGCTGAGAGAGAATTACTTGCCTAAAGTCACCTAGCTGGCTTTCATGCCTAAGGCAGGACTAGAACTCACTGTCTCCTAGTGATTGGCTCAATGTCATCCATTTGGCTTCCATACCTAAGGTGGGACTAGAACTCACTGTCTCCTAGTAATTGGCTCAATGTCACCCATTTAGCTTTAATGCCTAAGGCAGGACTAGAACTCACAGTCTCCTAGTGATTGGCTCAATGTCATCCATCTAGCTTTCATGCCTAAGGCGGGACTAGCAATCACTGTCTTCTAGTGATTGGCTCAATGTCATCCATTTGGTTTCCATGCCTAAGGTGGGACTAGAACTCACTGTCTTCTAGTGATTGGCTCAATGCCATCCATTTCGCTTCCATGCCTAAGGCGAGACTAGAACTCACTGTCTCCTAGTGATTGGCTCAATGTCATCCATTTAGCTTTCATGCCTAAAGCGAGATTAGAATTCACAGTCTTCTGGTTTCTAGTCCAGTGCCTTAACCACTAGACCAAACTGCACTTCTTGACTGGTTATTACCCTATGAGAACTTAGGAGAATTTCACCAATGTGAAATAATTTCTAGCTACAGGAGCATTTCTCTGTCCACTAGGAAGCAGAGGGACAGAGTAGGACCCAGCCCACTTAACTGAGGGGAGGGAAGTGTAATCGGGTATTATTCTAGTCCCTTCCATGACCTGTTTTCATTCAACATGGTGATAAGATGCCCCTTCAAGAACTGATGCTTGGGTACTTTTTTCTTCATTGCCCATCACTTTTTTTCTTTTCTTTTGCAGTCTCTCTGGCAGCCAAAACTTCTACAACCTTGAACATTAACACTTGGTAAATAAACCATTATCACCCACAAAATATTATCAGATACTATTTTATGTGTAAGTTGTGCTGGAGTACTGATTTGGGCTTATTTTGCTCTGCACTATTTTTTAAATTGGGATATTAGAAGAGAAATTAGCATTAAAAACATGCCTACGCATAAATCCAGTTCTCAGGTAATACAAACTGCTTCCAAAGATGCTTGTTTCGAGACTACGTTGTCTCTTAATAGAGTTTAGTTACTTCAATAATTCTCAATCGCTAATTTCATGCTGGTGAGTCAAGTTCTTTGTTGTTGTTGTTGTTAGTTGTGAAGCTGTGTCCAACCCATTGCGACCACATGGACTATGTTCCTCCAGGTCTTCCTGTCCTCTACCATCCTCTGGAGTCCATTTAAACTCACACCTACTACTAAAGTAACTCCATCCAGTCACCTCATTCTCTGTCGTCCCCTTCTTCTTTTGCCCTCCAACGTTCCCAGCATTAGATTCTTCTCCGGGGAGTCCTTCCTTCTCATTAGGTGGCCAAAGTATTTCAGTTTCATCTTCAGGATCTGGCCTTCTAAAGAGCAGTCAGGATTGATCTCCTCTAGGACTGACCGGTTTGATCACCTTACAGTCCAAGGGACTCACAGGAGTCTTCTCCAGCACCATAGTTCAAAGGAAGCTCTTTAAATATGTTAATTCTAAACCCCTTCATGGATTACTGCCTTGTCGTGGCGAAGGGGCTTGCACAGCTCAATGAAGCTATGAGCTATGCCGTGCAGGGCCACCCAAGACAGAGAGGTAATAGCAGAGAGTTCTGAAAAAACATGATCCACTGGAGAAGGAAATAGCAACCCATTCCAGTATCTTTGCCATGAAAACCCCGTGGACAGTACCAAAAGCTCTTTAAATATGTTAATTCTAAACAAAAACATGAAAAATTATTTCTAAGAAGACTGCAATGCAAGAAAGGAAGATCTTCTGAATACAGAAACCTTTAATCTTATCACAGAACAATAGAAAAAGAAACATCTATCGGTTGAGATCTCTCAACATTATTGCAATCTGGCATAAGAAGATAAGGAACAAGTAATCTAATTTATCTGTGATAATCAAATCTCAAACTGCACGCAACAGACTTCTCTCAGTTAAAATCTTCCACAGAACAATTTCTGTTTATATAAGGAGGCAGAACAGGGATTTATTCTGAAAAGTGACAGTCAGGGTTTGTTGTTCCTCTTGGGATTATATAAATTAAGAGAAGCATTAGAATGAAAAATGCAGAATTCAGAACATTTAATTCTGAAGATAACTACCTATTAGGATCAGAGAAAGAATAAGTACAAGCCTTACACTGAAACAGACAAAACAAGCTGAACACTCAAGGTGCATATACATGAAAAAAAAAATCTGTACAAAGTAAATGGAACATGCTGCCATGAAAAATAATAAAATATTGTGACTTGCAAGGCTTCCGTACACGTGCACTTTGTGTAGAAGTATAAGTAGTCCTTAGATTATATCAGCAAGTGGGATTGAAACTGCCATCGCTAAAATGCATGGTTGCAACATGACATTATGTGTGGGTTGTTAAATGAGGACCTCACATGATTGTGACTTCTGATTTCCTGCTGGCTTCTCCAGTGACTTTGCTTAGGGAAACCTAGCAAGGAAGGTGGGAAATGGCAATACTGTGACAGTGGCTCACTGCGATGTCATAATCACAAACAGGGCACTGAGCATGCAGATTGCAATGAAGTTATCCTGGCGATGCTGTGACATTGGGAACGCCAAACATTGAACAGTTGCTGAACGAGTGGTCTTAAATCAAGGACTAACTGTAAGTCCTAGCAAGTATAATTGGATTCTTTAATAAAAAGTAAGGAGGACAACTGCCTAAAATTCCAGACAATAATTGCCAGAAAAGAAGCAGCATAACCACTGAAATTGGTTGATAGACCATAAGCTGATTCCTGATGTGCCCACATATATTGCTATGCCAAGCAGTTCTAGGCAGGTCTCTACTCTTATATACATATACACCCATCATTTTCACACACAGATATACACACACACCATTTAACATATACAGTATGTTATTATTTTTTTTAAGAAAGAACATAAAAACGAATGCAAACTAATGAAGAGTAAAATTAGTAAAGAAAGGAACAAGAAAGAAGCAAGTACAAAAAAGAAACAATAAAAAGGAATAGAAAGAAGAAACCTCCAACTTCCATTACAGCAAATTTTAGTGCAATTATGTATTATTGTATGTTTATTAAAAAAAAAACCCTCTTACTCTTTTTCTACAAGCTATCACTTTTTAACATAAAATGTAGCAGATATGTAACAGCAAGCATTACATTGGAAACAAGTTAGAATCTAATTCTTAACCATAGATGTTTTTTTCAAGCTAACCATAATTTATGTTAAATTCTGAACTTATAACTCAATGTTTGCAATTAGAAAAGTTCTCTTCCCAATCAAAATATATGGAGATATACATACATACATTAAATCAGGTGCAATCACCACCACTATCAGCGCTGGAAAACATTTATAATCACTACAATGGTTCAAATTTCACAATATCTCAAGGCTATTAGCTATTCTCCACAGTAGGGGTCTCCAACCTTGGCAACTTGAAGGACTTCAACTCCCAGAATTCCGCAGCCAGTTTTGCTGGCTGGGGGAGTTGAAGTCCACCAGGCTTAAAATTGCCAAGGTTGGAGACCCTGCTCCAAAGCACTTGAGGGCAAGACAAGATGCAATGGATGGAAACTAATCAAGGAGTGAAGCAACTTAGAACTAAGGAGAAATTTCCTGACAGTGAGAACAATTAATTAGTGGAACAACTTGCCTCCAGAAGTTGCAAATGCTCCAACAATGGATGTTTTTAAGAAGAGGTTGGACAACCATTTGTCTAAAATACTATAGGGCCGTGATGGCGAACCTATGGCATGCGTGCCACAGGTGGCACAAGGAGCCATATTTGTGGGCATGCGAGAACATTGCCCTAGTTCAGCTCTAGCATGCATGCATGCACTGGCCACCTGATTTTTGGGCCTTCTGGGCCCCCCAGAAGTCTGGAAATGGGCCGTTCCTGGCCTCCAGAGGCCCTCCAGGAGATGGGGAAGGCCGTTTTTGCCCTCCCTGGGCTCCAAGAAAGCGTTTGGAGCCAGGGGAGGGCAAAAAATGGGCCTACCAGGCCCACTGTGCCATCGTGTGCCAAAAGTGGGGGGGGGAGTGCGGGGGGGATTAAGTGCGCATGCACGGGGGGTGGGACGCATTGAATTATGGGAGTGGGCACGCGCACACATGTGCTCCCCCTGCTTTTGGTGCACAATGGCAAAAAGGTTAGCCATCACTGCTATAGGGTTTCCTGCCTGAACAGAGGGTTGGACTAGGGACCTCCAAGCTCCCTTCCAACTATTCTATTTCTATTTCTACTTCTATTTCTATTATTTCTATCTCTATTCTATTCTATTTTAAAATTTTATGAGACTTCATTGAGAATACTGAAGCCTCAAGAGATCTAGTAGCTATTTCATTTTTTTTAAAAAGTGAAAATAAATCATATTTAATTTAAGGGATCTTTCAAAGCTTCCTATAACATTCTAGGACCATCCCAAGCCCTACAGTTCTGATCCTAATATAATAAAAGGCAACTTTTAGTCCCATCTCTCTTGGGCCCTAACAAGGACGGTATTAAATGTATGCCTGGAAAAGTTTGCAATTGAATGGCTTTATTTTAGTAATGCCAGGAGGTGCAGCAATAAATATAAGAGGGACTAGGTGGGAGAAAAGTAATTGCTCAGTTCTAGAGCATTAGCATTGTAAAGACTAAAAAGTATCTTTGGGGAAAGGGAAAAATTGCCGACATCTATTCTAGCTCTTAAATAAAAAAAAATGTTGATAAAGCAGTCTATAGCTAACTGAAATGACTTATTGTTGGAGTAATTCTGCCAATGTTGGGGAAACAGAAATGGAGGGAGGAAGTATGAAGGACCCTTGGCAAGATATTTGCCTTAATGACAGCCAAACTCTACAATAATATTTATTACTATATATTTCCAAATTGCATGCTAGACTTTATGACTAGAATACATATCAGGGCTAGTCATTCTTTCATCTTCAATGCAACCTCAACTAGATGTAGATTTCCTAGATGCCTGGACTACCTAGAAGGATCTTGTAAATTGGGAATACAGGTAGTCCTCAACTTACAGCAGTTCATTTAGTGACCGTTCGAAGTTACAACAGCATTGAGAAAAGTGACTTATGACCGTTTTTCACACTTACAACCATTTGAAGCATCCCCACGATCATGCTATCAAAATTCAGATGCTTGCTAACTGACTCATATTTATGACGGTTGCAATATCCTGGGATCATGTTATATCATCTTTTGTGATCTGACAAGCAAAGTCAACGAGGAAGCCAGATTCACTTGAACAACTGAGCTACTAACTTAACTGCAGTGATTCACAATTTGGCAAGAATGGTTATAAAATTGGGCAAAATTCACCGTCTCACTTAGCTACAGAAATTTTGGGTTCAATTGCAGTTGTAAGTTAAGGATTACCTGTACATGACATGAAGACCCAGAGTCATTCATCTTCATCCCCAATAGGTGCATACAGGGAGGGGGTTTATGTTTCTAGTTCCCACCACCAAGACAATCTGCTGCCATTTCTCTCTAACTTATTGTCCAAATTGAAGCTGACCAAATAACAGACAGAAGGATGGTTGAGCATTAAGTATGTCTACACAGCTAAATAATCCATTCAAGTGGAATCTCATGGAACTCAAGAACAAACTCATTACCCTGGAAAGTATGGCTGAAATGCTCTGATAATAAAAGTCATCCCTAGTTTTCAAAAAGGTCATTAATAGGTTTACTCAAATAGTAGGGAGCTTATAGTATTTACAGTAATCATCAATGACAGTGCTCAACAGAGGACTGCATTCTGCTCAATCTCCGCTTGGCTCAGCTTCAGTAATTACATTCATAGGGAAAGCGGGTTTGTTATCCTCAGAGTATGATGAAATTTATTTTCGAGCATATAAATTAGCTTGCAAATTACCTCTCCTACCTTTTTACTTCCCTCTCTTCATTGCAAATGCATGGCTTGATTCAGTTTTATAGTGTAAGCCTACCTCCTTGCATTGTGGCCAGAGGTGAATTTGCAAGTTTCAACCCTTTGATAAATTTGCACCAGAACAAAAATTGCTCTCCCTGGATACCTTTATAAATTACCTCTATTATTAATGCAAATTAGTCTTTCTGGGTTATGAAAAACCCAAATTGGATCGAGTTGAAATATTCCACTGCTTTTCATCCAACTGTCCTATTCGTGGGATGTAAAATGGAGGAAGGAGAATGATGACATGCTAGTCCTTTCATAGCCTCAGTTTTAAATCCCTCCTATTTATATTTATAACTGTTAGCAACCTGGTTGCTTATTTTGCTTTGTCATAATTTAAACTGAGAAATATTTTTACTTAACTGCAGCACTGGCCTTATCTTATTTTGACCTCTTTGTATCTAGAACATTTTTTTATTCTATTCTGTATGTACTGTTCTATTCTGTATGTACTGTTCCGTTCCGTTCCAATTTTTCTATTCTGTTCCATTCCATTTCACTCCAATCCATTCCATTTTTTCTATTCTATTCTGTCTGTACTATTCTGTTCTGTTCTGTTCCATTCCATTTCATTCAATTTTTTCTCTTCTGTTCTATTCCATTCTTCCATCTCTCCTCTCCTCTCCTCTCCTCTCTCTCCTCTCCTTTCCTCTCCTCACCTCCCTTCATTATTTTGCTTTATTATATTTATTCTATGTTACATTGTTATCACTTATGGTTACAACAATAAATTTATATAAGCATTTAGAAACCTGTCAGTTGTACCACTCTAGAGATGTCTCTATCAATCCTGATATGAGGAATATTAGAGATATTACCACCACATTTGATCCCAAAATATCACAGAATCTCTCCTAGGAGGATTGAGCCCAAGGCACATCGTTTTAACCTTAGATATCTCTACCAAGTCTGACCCCAGAATACTACAGCAACATTCCTACCACATTAGCTCTAAAAGGCTAGATACTTTTTAAATTTTTAATTGTGCGTGAATTGGGAATTTCAATAAGGTTGTCTGGTAATAAAAGGCAACAACAGGATCATTAAGACAGAGATCAAGATCAAAAAAAGTCCGCCTACTATTCCTTTGAGAGTCACTGTCAGTTGCCACCTTACGCTTGCTTGTGTGCTTCGCTACCATGTGGTGAGAGTTTGCCATGGACTCTGAGTAGAGTGGGTGGGAGGGGGAAAACTTGGGGGAAGGCTAAACAACTGTATTTCCCTGAGATGCTGCTTCAAGGCCACCCAGTTGGGAGAGTACACCAGAAGAACTAGACACAAGAACAATTTTTCCCCAAACGCCATCACCCTACTAAACAAATAATTCCCTCAACACTGTCAAACCATTCACTAAGTCTGCATTACTATTACTATTAATTTTCTCATTGTTCTTATCACCCATCTCCTCCCACTTATGACTGTATGACTGTAACTTTGTTGTTGTATCCTTACGATTTATACTGATTGTTTCCTAGTACGATTTGATTGCTTATTTGTACCCTATGACTATCATTAAGTGTTGTACCTTATGATTCTTGATGAATGTATCTTTTCTTTTTATGTACACTGAGAGCATATGCACCAAAGACAAATTCCTTATGTGTCCAATCACACTTGACCAATAAAGAATAAAGAAAAGAAAGAAAGAAGGCAGCTGCATGCAAACCTATGCTTGTCTGTTCTGATAACATCTTTCTTGAACTAGATTGGTCATGGGGGGGAGGTGGTAGTCAGCAATGGGAGGCAGTTAAAGGAGGAAAAATTGAACTTAGGGATTTTGGCAGTTCTGGCTATGCATTACTACAACACACTTGACTGCTAATAAAATTATACCTTTCTCAATAAATGGAGCTAAGGATCATTTCTATTTAGAGCTTTAAGTGTTGGCAGGTCTGACACTTACAGCCATTTGGTAACACTTTCCCCTACATTGGCTATCTGTGATGAGCTGGCTTGTCTACATACTGTATAGTTTTAATGGAAGCTCATGTCACATGTCATGTCTCTTTTCTCTCTCTTGCATTTTTTTTTAATAGCAAAGAGATGGAATACAATAATGGATGTATATGCCGCCAATGTTTGTTTCTCTGCAAAAGATTTCCCTTCACAAACCTAAAATGTAAGGAAGTTATTATTGCTTTGCTTACAATACAGTAAAAGTGAAGCATTCAATAATGTTATACCAAATGACTTCCTTAGAGAAGATGCTTCAAATGGATGGCTTATAGTACCTTTGTAGGTTGCAGGCATCTATTGGCTTCGGCACTGTGATATAATTTTTAGTAAATCCTAAAGACATAAAATATCAGCAACTCAAGTAGCAAAAAAAAAAAAAGAGAGAGAGAGACACAAAATGTAATCAGTACTTTTTCTGAGCATAAGCCTCAAAAAATAGAAGATATCCCTCCAAAAATTAACAATACCTAACTAATTTTTATTTTTAACGCACATAGCCAAGTCATATTTGATATACTTCTTAATACAGCTTGCTATGAACATTGAGCAAAAATGCCAAGTCTCAAAATATATTTTAAAGTTAAACCTATATATCTGAATATATGTTTCTCAAACAATAATAAGAAAAGAAAGGCATATTTTGCAAAGAAAGACAGCGAAAGCTTCCAGATGTAAAAAACAAAAAGCTTGCAGACCTAATTTCCTTACCATAAATTCAAGATTCCATTCAAAGGGACAGTAGCTGGTTAAATTAAAAATTATTTTGAAACCAATTGTCCCATGGTATTATTTGGATAGTATGACTAAGACAAGGAGATGCTAAAGTCCAACTAAGTTTCTTAATTAATACCCCTTCTTAAGTTCCTTCTTATTGCTATAGTTGATTACTAAATCTCTCTGCTTCAAAACAACAGATGGCTTACATACTTCCAAAATTAAAAGAGGCCAGAAGTTGTGTTTCAGATTACAGTTAATCAAATTCTCTCTTGCCCTCATAAACAGTTTCATAAATGAAGGGTCACAAACTAGCAATAGATGGGAGGGCATTTCATGACTGCATGGAGTCTCTTTGGGCACTAATTTCAAAGTCACTGGATCATAGCTATAAAAACAGTACCTTGACATAATTACTTAATTTCCTACTTTATCCCTGGGAAGACATCTCACACCCTAACTCTGCCATGAAGGTTACTTGATGCTTTGACCATTTTTCAGCCTGACCTCTTTCATAAGATTGCTGCAAGAACGAAATGGAGGAGAGAACAAAAGAATCTTATATTCCTCTTGCAACAAAGATGCCTTTAAGAATAACCTAAAAGGAACTAGAAAAATGTCAAGTTAAAGTCAACAAGTATGTTGTGGTGGAATCTGGACACTGAGTTAAGGGGAGAAGTAGAACCGCTGACTAGTCTTAAGTCAGTTGTGGGTAGAAGTGGCTGAAAGGAGATCCACCCTAAAACTTCTCAGTATTTATCTAGTAGTTATGTAGTGTGTGCTTTAGTCTGGCTTTACTGTGCTTTAGTCTGGCAAGATTGATCTCAAGCACAAGGAACCAAAACAAAGTGCTGAACAGAGTAGTGTGTTTATTGTTGCTCGACTATCAATAGGAATCTCACCTGCTACATAACTAGTAGGTAAAAACTGCAAAGTTTTAAGTAGGATCTTCCTTCAGACACTTCCTCTCCACAAGTGATTCAAGCCTAGTCAGCCATTTCACTCTCCCCCCCCGAACTCCATCACAATGTAGACCAAGAAACAAGTTTACTGTTGGTTCTGCAGATATTTTGTATGCAATACTTCTTTCTTCAAAACACAGCTGTGTGCATATAAGTTCTATATGTGTACAAAATTACTTATGCCTACTTACACAACATGGCACTGTAAAAAAATCTGACCAGTCTGACTAGGACCAGAAAACTGAATTCTATTCATCCAGACATTATCTACCAAAAGGTAGATTTTAGCCTGTCTCTGTGTAATAGATTAAAAATAGGGCATCGTATGTGTTTGAAGGCCTATCATGATATATTCTACTTTAGAGAGGGTAACCCCATCATGCAAAAGCAGTCCGAACTCTCAATTCTAACTTCAAGATAGAAGGTGGGAAAAAGCAGGAGTCTTAAAATTTGTGTATCAACCATTAAGACTGAGTCACCTTTTCAGGACCCTGGAGAGCTCCCATCCTTCAGAACTGCTCTTTCTTTGGATTGTGGAAAGCATTGTGATACATTTTACTTTTAAAAACCCCACTTTGTGCTTAAAACAGTTGCTCCGCATTTGAAATGGGGCATTCAGACAATGCAAGGTGTGTTCTGATGCTGTTTCAATAATACTGGAACTCTTCCAAACTGGTGCTGTTCTTACCGCAGCCACTGCTCAATAAATAACCATGCAGGTTCCCTGCAATGTTTGTGAATAAAAATGGTGTTGCTTTAACAAGTTTAGCATAAAGCAAACTCTTTTATTATTCTTTAAAAATCATATATTTTTTTATCCACACTGGCCTCGTAGAGAGGGGTTTACCAATTACATCCCTATGAAAGATTTTGCAATTTACCTAAATTAGCCATCCTCAGTAACTTGGAGCTGGGATTTTCATTTTAGTAGTACAGCTACATGACATGCAATAAGCAATAAAGCTGATTTATGAGCCGACTGCGATGATTGTTCCACACGTATCATGTTTTAAAAATTGGGCCCATTTTATACAAACTTATGTACAATTCCTGGTGGGGGTGTCTTTTGAGGTAAACATTATTATACTCAAAGTGAAATATTACGGCTGAGAAGGTTTCAAATTAAAAAGAAACTCCATGCACCAGATATTTTAAAAGGTACTCCCTTACAGTAACAGTTTTTTTCAATGCTTCCAGACCAAATAACAGAACTGAACAGAAAAGAAACAGAAGCAGAAGGAAAATAGCTCCTAACTGCTCTTCTGAAAGCACATACTTTAAAACACATACAAGGCTGTAATATATTGATTATTTAATGGTCCTCAGGATCCTACTTGCATCAGTGTTGGTGATAATACAGCTAATTTCCAGAATGTATCTGTGAATGGGTCTTCACATATAAACCAAATGTAAATGTTATACTTCCATATCAATGGGTTATGCCATCATTAGACCACAGGAAACTACTTGGTGCCACATTTCTAATCAAAACATCTGCCCCTGAATATTTGTGACCATCTAGCAGCTCAGGCAGAGTTTATCTCTTTCCTTTTCCACAACAAGCGCTGCTTAGAAATGTAAGGTAGCAACCAGGAAATCTCCAGCTTCACCCTAGCAGTCCTTTCCCTTCAGGCAGAGGTGTCAAACTCTATTTCATTGAGGGCCGCATCAGGGTTGTATTTGATGTTGGGGTGGAGGGATGGGTGCGGAGGTCAGGTTGTGTGTAGCCAGCTTGATGTCACTCATGTTGGGGGCACCTCTTGCAGCCCAAGTGCTCTGCCAGCAAAAATGGGCTCCCAAGCTCTGTTTTCAGCTGTGACAGCCTCCTGCAACCCTCTGCCCTCCCAAGCTCAGTTTTTTTCTGGCAGATGCACCGTGGGCCTCTTTGCTGTTTCCAGAGGAGCCCTGTGGGCCAGATCTAAGCACCTCATGGGCTGATCTGGCCCCTGGGCCGTAAGTTTGACACCCCTGCCTTAAGGAAAGATAGACACAGGAAAGTCTGTGAATGGACACAGTAGGGAAATGCACTCACATTGACAAGCAACTAGTTGAAGGATATAATAAATACTGAAAGTCCTACTCATTCACAAAAGTTTGCCACATCCACTAGAGACAACCTGAATTATAAAAAGCCAAGGTCATACGAAGAATATTCAAATGATTAACTCTGTCAAACTCAACCATCACTGTTGGCTTCAAACAGATATCTAAATCCAGTTCTCAAGTGAGACATAAAAATGAAGTACTAACTGCTGTGGTCTGCCCAGCCAAAAAAAGGGCCATGTACTGTCCCAGTTCAGCAACAGAACACTTTTATTTCCACTGAGAAGGTCCTCTGGATCTTCAGATAAAGTTTTTTGGGGAAAAAAATCCTACTTTAAAATTTTGGAAAGCCATTATAATCAGCACAAAGACTATGAGCCTTGAGAGAGGCAGGCACAGTCCAAGTGATCTGGATTAGTCTGGAGACTAAACCATATGATGAATGGTTAAGGAAAATAGATATGTCCAGCCTATTAAGAGAAGGATTAGAAGGAACATTATAGTATCTTCCAATACTTGAGAAGCTCTCCCAGAGAGGAGAGGGTTGACTTTGTTCTCCATAGCACCTGAGCACAGGACAAGATGTAAGAAGTGGAAGCTCATTAAAGAGGGATCCAAGCTGGAACTAAGGAGACATTTCCTGACAGTGTGAACAATTAATCAATGTCAGAGCTTCCCTCCCAGAATTGTGCATGAAACATTGCTGGAGGTTTTCAAGAAAAGACTAGAAAGCCATTTATCCAGCATGGTATAGGACAGATGGCTAACCTTTCCCGGACTGAGTGACCAAAGCACATTTGTGCCCAAACCCCAAAAATGTAATGCATGCATGGGCTCTGCTCATGCATGTGTGGCCCCATGCATGTGCCCCACCTCCTGTGCATGTGCGCACAGCCCCTCCACATGTGCCCTAACCCCCGTGCATGTGTGGCAGAGACTCAAAGACCAGCTGGCCGGTGGGAGGCATGCGCACATGCGTGGCACAGCTGAACTGGGACAATAATTCACGTGCCCACAGAGAGGGTGCTGCATGCCACTTCTGGCACATGTGCCATAGGTTCGCCATCATGGGTATAGGATCTTTTTTTTTTAAGCAGGGAGTTGGACTTGAAGACCTCCAAGATCCCTTTCGATTCTATGATTCTAAAGTACTTTAAGGATACAAGAACTCTCTGCCTTAGCTGACTCTTTCTAAAACAAAGTCAAAAATTCCACAAATAATTTCCAAGATTATGTATTTACCCTAAAAAAATTGTATTAAAGGATGTATTATTAAAATCTGTGTAGTTTTTGCTTACTTTCTGTGTTGTATTTGCTTACTTGCTGTGTGGCATTTGACAATAATGTCTAGGGACATCTCTGGACAAGAAGGATGGCACATCAATCTAATAAAATAAATAATCAGCTGGATATACCCATCTTTTTTGGAACACAATTCCCATAATCTGTTCTGGGTACTCTTGGTTGAAGCTGACCTGCAAAACATCTGGATAACACCAGAGTGTTTATGGTCTTGATCACACTAAGCTAGATGCACTAGATTCTCTTTTGGTATAATGCTCAATTTCTTATTTTTCCTTTTTCTAAGCAGTTGTCACATCCAACTGCTTTCCCTTCAACCATTTTCCCTCAATTATTACTGTGCACAAATAATGAACAATAACAAAAGTGATGTATTATATTCAATCAGGTACTTTACAAAGAAATGTTTCAGCAATCCTCTTTGGAATCACACTTAATTGCTTCTGAAGAGCTCGTCTCCTGGAATGTGCATTTGATCATTATTTTCTGAACTTGTATCAATCACCTCCACTGCTACTCCACATTTCAAGGCTGCAAAGCAATAATTCCTTCCAGTGGTATTAATGAGGCAAATAATGGTCTTGGTGGAGCCAACAAATTGTCACTTTACAGTCAGCAATAGATCATGGCAGAACATGCCGTTGCATTGCAAAGTTACAAAACGAGAGCTTTTGAGTTCACTTTCCTGAACCCCAGACTGACAAATAATCAAAGCACCTTTATTACATTTACAAATTTCAGTTAACCATACTGGAATCTAATATTCTTGGGTATACAGCTCACTTAAGCAGGAAACACATCATCTTTGGGTTGATATCTCTTCCTAGACCGGTTCATGAAAATCAGAGATCAATTCAGGAAATACTGGACATTATCTTCTCTACATTTGACCCCCCTCCTGCGCGAGCTGCACTGGCTCCCGGTGGTCTTCCGGGTGCGCTTCAAGGTTTTGGTTACCACCTTTAGAGTGCTCCATGGCATTGGACTGGGGTATTTACAATACCGCCTTCTGCCACCAATAACCTCTCACTGACCAGTATGCTCCCATAGAGAGGGGCTTCTCAGGGTGCTGTCGGCCAAACAGCATCGACCGGTGGCCCCCAGGGGGAGAGCCTTCTCCATGGCGGCACCCACCATCTGGAACGAGCTCCCCCTGGAGATACGGAGGATCCCGGATCTGCACACTTTTCACCGTGCTCTTAAAACATTTTTGTTCCAGCAGGCTGGCCTGGCCTAACGCTCCCTTTTAAATTTTTAAATTGTTTTAATCTGTTTTATAAATTGGGTGTTTTTAAATTTGTTCTTGGGCCAAAACATTTAATATTTCTAATGGGTTTTTTTAATGTTTGTATTGTCTGTATTTTATCTTGGCTGTTCACCGCCCTGCATCCTTCGGGAGTAGGGCGGTATACAAATGTGATTAATAAATAAATAAATACATTTTACCACATTTGCTTTTCCATCTTTCAGGGTGGACATGATTTAAATCAACTCAATTTAAATCATAATTTTTAAACAGCAATTGTCATCTCTGTCCCACAGTGGCTCCTCCTCTGACCCGTTGTTGACTCACCGACAGTCCCATTCACTTTAATGGGACAGGTGGTGATGCAGCAGTGACACAACAAGCTGGGAGACATGGCAGGCAGCAGGTGAGTGGATGCCCCCTAGCAGGCGCCGCCATGATGGATCTGAAAAGACAGGTGCTCTTTAAATGTAAGGATTAGTTCTTGCTGGTAGTTAGAATCTTTAATACAATTATTTGCAAACAAAGGTTTCCTATTTAGCTTGCAGAGCTTGGATTCATTGAATGAGTTTACCAAACATGTAAATATTGCAGATTATACAACCTCATGCTACATAACTAAGCTCTATCTCATGCTGAATCTTAAATAGAAAACTAGATATATTTTTTACTCCAAAAGCATTTTTATTAAAATAAATTTGATAAAATCAAAAAAATCCAATTTAAATTCAAAAAATCCGATTTTTTAAATTATTTTTTTTAAAAAATAATTGGTTTTTATCTACCCGACCATCTTTTAATCACAGAACATCAATAATGTAATTCACGTAGCAGCTGCCTAACTATTTGAATGATGATTTTACAATTCTCCATCTGTTTTTTTCCTCTAGAAATTGCCTCCATTAAGGGTGACAAAATAACCTTTTCTAACTCAATGTCTTTCAGATATATTAGACATCAACAGGATTCCCATCATAATCAGGAGCTGAAGTCTAACACATTTAGTGGGCCCCGAGGCTAGTGTGTGGGGAGCTAATGACTTGAAAGGCAGAGTTGATACAGGATCAATGTACAAGAGAGAGATATTCAAACTAAGTGCTTAATTCTCTACTAGAAATGCCCTTTAAAACTGTTTTTGCCATTCGTGGCATTTAATTATCTCTCCTCTGCTGGTCTACAAAACTGGAATTCAGCTGGAGACAGAAGAAAAAGGCAGAAGAAAGGTAATGTATTTTACTTCTGTTCATCAAATCCCCCGTATCAGCAGGCTTCACCTGGTCTTATGGAGTGCGACTACAATTCTTCATTTCCATCACAACATCTACTTTGGCCCAAATATTATGTGCCGTAAAAAATCTCAAAGAGGCAGGTAATGTGAGAGTCAGAGGACTTACGGGTATCTCCATCACAACAGTATGAGAAAATGCAAGTGGATTTTGCCCTTACACATTGTTTTTATATTGGTGCCTTCATTTGAAAGTAAAGCCCTCTTTGGAATTTTTGCATTGCAAAAATTGCAGGTATTTTTAATGAGACCTCTGAAATATTTGTTCTTTGACTTGATTGTCTCCTATTCAGATTGCTAGAGGAAAAAGGCCATTGGTTACATTTGAAGAGTTAGGGACCACAATTGATTCACTTATAACAGATTAAAAGAGTTGGAAAGGATCTTATAGATCATCCCCCCCACTCAAGCAGGAGACCCTACACCATTTCTGACAAATGGCAGTCCAATCTTTTCTTGAAAGTCTCAAGTGATGAAGCTCCCACCACTTCCGAAGGCAACTTCTGTTCCATTGGTTGATTGTTCTCACTGTCAGAAAATTTCTCCTTATTTCCAGGTTGAACTTCTCCTTGTTCGGTTTCCATCCATTATTCCTTGTCTGGCCTTCAGGTGCCTTGGAAAATAGCTTGACCCCCTCTTCTCTGTGGCAGCCCCTCAAATATTGGAACACTGCTATCATGTCTCCTCTGGTCCTTCTCTTCACTAGAGTAGCCAGGCCCAGTTCCTGCAACTGTTCTTCATATGTTTTAGTCTCCAGTTCCCTAATCATCCTGGTTGCTCCCCTCTGCACTTTTTATAGACTCTCAACATCTTTTTTATAGTGCGGTGACCAAAACTGGATGCAGTACTCTAGGTGTGGTCTTACTAAGGCTTTATAGAGTGGTATTAGTACCTCCCTTGAAAAGAAGATCACTTGATCTTCTGAAAGGCCATCTGATAATACTCGCTATATTTCCCTCTTGTATCCAAATAATCTCAAGATCAAAGAGCTAAAATATTTCTTGCCCTTTGAAGACCCTTCAATTTTTTTCTCCCACCAAGATTTTCAACTGTGCCCCTGAGGTGAGATCCAGAACCACCTTCTGACCTTCTGAAGGGCCCGAAGACCTGGTTCTACCAATTGGCGTGGGACCCCAATGGAGATGCATCATGCTGGAGGTGACTGATGGATTAAGATAAGATCCCAACTCCCCCCCATTCCATGTGCTTCCTGCTCCTTCACCCCCCCCCCCATTTAATGTAGATTATTGCTATTAGCATAAGTATTTATTGGTTCAATGTTTTATTAGCTTTTAATACTTATAAGCTGCCCAGAATCACCTCTAGGCAAGATGGGCAAGTCTAATAAATAAATAAACTTCATACAGTACACTTCACTAGGGTCATTTAAAGACCCAGCACCTGGATTCACACAACATGCAGAGTCTAGTTAGTTTTCATCTCGCACTTTGACAATATCCAGCTTATTCAGTTGCTTATGGTTTTCTGTGCTATGCAGTATTTATGCAAATGCAGAAAAGCTGATTAAGACAAGATCCCAACTGGTTTATGTAACATGGTTATGCTGGTTACTGCAGTAACCATGTTATATAAACCAAGCCATGAAGTTGTCCCCAGGATATAGAATCATTGCTCCTCTCCATTGTGTAAAACAAAGACTGTGTGTAACTTTTCCCCAACTTGCTGGGGAGTAGTAATATAAAAGGGACATGGTGGCTCAGTAGCTAATATACTGAGCTTGTTGATCGAAAGGTCGGCAGTTCAGCGGTTCGAATCCCTAGTGCTGCGTAACAGGGTGAGCTCCCGTGACTTGTCCCAGCTTCTGCCAACCTAGCAGTTCAAAAGCACGTAAAAAAATGCAAGTAGAAAAATAGGGACCAACTTTGATGGGAAGGTAACAGCGTTCCATGTGCCCTTGGCGTTTAGTCATGCCGGCTACATGACCACGGAGATGTCTTCGGATAGCGCTGGCTCTTCGGCTTTGAAACAGAGATGAGCACCGCCCCCTAGAGTCAGGAATGGCTAGCACATATGTACTAGGAGAATCTTTATCTTTACCTTAAGTAATATAAAATGTGTATATCTCTTCTTTGCTTGTTTCAGAAATCCTCACAATGTAACAAATTTAAAAGATTTCAAAACTATACACTTGCATAATAGTCCACAGAGAATATGTACTGGGTATTATTATCATCCAAGATTTAATTAAATTATTTTTAATCTGGCAATTAACTTGCAGTTGCACAACCCTTGTTAATTTTCAATCTTTGCAACAGATATGTTATGGAATCAACAAAAACCACCACCAAAGTCCAGTCTTTAGAAGGACAACATGGAATAAAAATTGCTATTTTATCCGGTGAAAAAAAATCAGAATTCTACCACAGGAAGTAGTACATCTGTCAACAACAGATGGTTTTTTTTTTAAGTAAGATATTTTAAAAACCATCCATAATTCCATTCTACAACTTTTATTCAGATGTTCTCTCAGCGTTAACAGAGCTGTAAAAGCACACTTCAACTTACTTGGCAGACAATCCCAGATTGTATTCTATGGGGCATATGCTAACATACCTTCCAACATTTTATCAGATGAAACTAGCTGTGCTTGTTTTACACAAAGTGACAACATTTGTGTATTTGAGTAGTATTTCCATGGGATGAGAGGACCAGCAACACTCCATCAAAGGATTCTGAAACATTATGATAGTTTTACTTCTCTATCACTTTATTTTTTTAAAAAAAATGTGCCATATAGCTTTTCAACTGTTCAACTTTCAACAGAACAACTGTTTTAAGCTCAAAGTGGGTTTACTCCTTTATCAAACTGAATAGTCTGATCCATGATAATGATACTAATTCAAGACTTGTCAGCTTCTCTTTAGATTACTGCAATATATTTTACGCGGGCCTGCCTTTGAAGACTACAAAACTTCAGCTGGTGCAAAACGCAATCACTCACTTGATGAGCAAGAGTTACTCCCCATATTGACATTAGTAGTGCAAGCTCTACACTTGGTATCAATACATTCCTATGTACAACTTAATGTTCTTGTTCTGATCAATAATGCTTCATGTGATTGGAAATCCAAGCAGATGGAGAACTGTCCACTTTAGACAAAATCTGCCTCTGATTGGTACATTCCATCTTGGGGTGCTGAAGGTTCGCCCCAATGAGATATTCAGAAGGAGGAGCAAAATTTGATTTTATTTTGTTAGCACCTCCCACCTTCTCAAATAACCACTGATGTTCACTGTAGTCTTAGACTTAGATTTTGAATAACGTTATTGTCACTTTGAGTGTATACTAATCAGCATACGTTAAAATGAAATTTCGTTGCATTCAGCTCTCAAATGATCTCCACCTCTAATATACACTACATAGACATGACTAAATAATAAATATCCATATACCTACATATATTATATGACACAGAGAAATAACACAGTCTAGTTTGGCTGTATATATGTACATGGTGAGAGAAACAAATCTTGCAACGGATGGCATAGGGAACAAAGCTGTTAAAGAAACTGGTAGTCCTGCTAGAAATACTTCAAAACCTCCTCCCAGAGGGGAGCAACAGAAACAAACCATGCATGGGTGTGTGGAGTCTCTAACAATACTTTGAGCTCTAAGCACATAGTGTGTATAAGCAGTATCCTGAATAACAGGAAGTGAGCTTCCTTTGATCATCTCTGCTGTTCTTACCACTCTCTGTGTGGACTTTCTATCTGAGGCACTGATGCCACCAAACGAAACAGTGATGCAGCTTGTTAAAATGCTCTCAATCACACCTCTTGTACAAAGTGGCCAGGATAGAAGGAGAAAGATGTGCTCTCCCCATCCAACACAGGAAATGCAAACACTGGTTTGCACACTTCCCTAAGGATGACATGTGGGGAGACCAGTTCAGATTATTATTTATCTGCACCCCCAGATATTTAATACTGTTGACCACATGCTATAGCTCAAAGTAGCATCTCATAAACCCTAATGCTTTAGTTATTCTAATATTTTACATGCTTTAAACTATTAACTGCTATCAACAATCTTATAAGTGGAGATAATACTATCATATGATTTATTTTAATAATTTTTCTTTGACTAAGTAGTATTTCTACAGATATAAAAAATCAGAAGCATTGAGAAATCTCTTCCACATTTTAAATGGCTTCTTTGAAATAACAGACCTCTCTCAATGATACTAAGCAGGAGATATATTCTAGTCTAAAGTTGGTATACCATGAATCTGTTGCAAGGCTGCAGTCCTATGAAGAGCACATTCCATGCATCCTTTGTGCCTGTCCCCAGACAGCCTTTTATCCTCGCCCGATACATTTTAGCATCCTTCCTTTTGGAAAGATTTCAAAATACTTCAATCCAAGAACAACAGGAGTAACTCTTCTTCTGACTCATAGATATGCTGACAATGAGACAAGGATACCACTTACTTCCTTTTCGCTGACAGATTAGCTAATAACTTTCAGAAGATTGCCAGATCTCTTGCAACTGCTATCACTGTCAGATGATTAATTGTCCAGCAATCTTAATAATTTGTTTTGTCCCTAAGACAATTCATATTTTTTTTCTTTCCTTGTTCTTTACTTATTTCTCCTATTCCTTTTAATGTGTGGCACAGAATGATTCATTGACTCAGTGCCGTTAAGTTGATGATGACTCTTAGCCAAGTATACAGATAGACTGTCCCTAGAATGATTTCTGTTCAATGTGGCCTTTTAGGTCTCTCGGTGGTGCATTCATTGCTGTCATAATCAAATCCATCCATCTTGCTCTTGGCTATTCTCTTTTTCCTGCAATTTTTCCAAGTCCTGTGAATTTTTCAAATGATCTGTATCTCTGCAGATAGGATACGTTCAAAGCATGATAGTCAAAACTTGGTCCTTAATGCTTTGAGTGAGAAAATCCGGACTGATTTGTTTGTTTTCCCTGGTTGTTGTAGCACCCTTAAAAATCTTCTCCAACCTGATTGCATTATTACTGTGAGCACGGTGTGAAAAATATGGTAACCCACTCATTACACTGCCCATAAAAAATGCTAGTTGTTAAAGGAAAACTGCAAATAAAACATATATAGGGGGAAAAAAATCTTCTTCAACCTCAGAGTTCAAAGGTGTCAATCACTCATTCTATTGTTTCTTCCAAGTCCAATTTTTACTTTCATAAATTGTCACCGGGGGCAGGGAGGCAGGGGGAAGTACCGCTTGAACAATTCTAAGCTTGTCCACCTAAAAGTAAACCAGGAATTCTACTGCACTTTGGATGTAAACCAGGGGTGAAATGCTACTGGTTTGCACCGGTTCAGGCCAACCGGTAGTAGTGCCGGCACGTGATTCAGAGAACCGGTAGTGGCGGTAGCGCGAGGCTCCATCCTACTGCCCGGATGTTGTTACTTCCTCATTTTAACCAGGAAGTAACCTGTTTTTGACCCTCTGCACATGTGTAGAAGGCTTTGCGCATGTGCAGAGGGTCCAAAATTGCATGTGATGCACACACGGGTAGAGTGCGCACTTCTGAATTGGTAGAGAAGGTCTGATCTTCACCCCTGATCTAAACGATTATTTTTATTCAACTGTATTTTGAGGTGGGCTACCACCACATGTTCCATTTTGTTTCCAAATGAAACATTTGGAAAATAATGAGGAATACATAAGATTGAACATGTTATTGTTTAATTGCTTATAAAGAAGTGATGCCTAAATTTCTTGCAAAACACTTTTGCACAAGGAGGAATTTATTACCTCTATAACTTACCCATCCTGGCTTGGTTAGTCCATCAGCTAAGACAGGTAAGAATCCAGAACACATCAATAATGTTTCCATTTCCTTCAACTACATACAGATACAGATTATACAGATTAACAGAATTGGAAGGGACCTTTTAGGTCATCTAGTCCAACCCCCTGCTGAAGCAGAACCTACACCATTTTTGACAGATGGCAATCCAGTCTCTTCTTGAAAGCTTCCAGTGATGAAGTTTTCCACCCTTATGAATAGTATGAACACCATGCAGCCTACAGCAACAACAGTGAACTGTGGTGGAATACAATCCAGAATTCCTGGAGGATTTCACAAAATGTAGAGAGACAGAGAAACTTGGAATCTCTGGTATACAGAAAAAGGGCAAAGGCAGGCCCTCCATAGATATTCACAAGATATATCTAATAGTTATACAGATTGTTGCCTTAGTTTGGCAACAATCTGTCTATGGTATCATGCTGCACCGGTTAGAAGAGTTAGGGGTGGGGGGGCACGATCCTACGGTGGTTCTCCTCCTTTCTCTCTGACCGGTCGCAGTCTTTGTTGACAGGGGGGCAGAGGTCGACCCCGAGGCCCCTTGTATGTGGGGTGCCACAAGGGTCGGTCCTCTCACCCCTTCTGTTCAACATTAATGTGAAGCCGCTGGGTAAGATCATCCGTGGTTTTGGGGTGAAGTACCACTAGGGTGCTGATGACACTAAGCTGTACATCTCCACCCCGGGCCACTCCAATGATGCCCTTGAAGTGATGTCCAGGTGCCTGGAGGCTGTGCAGATCTGGATGGGGAGAAACAGACTCAGGCTCAACCGATCCAAGACCGAGTGGCTGTGGTTTCTGACATCTCTATAAAGTCAGTTGGTGACATCACTGACTATTGGGGGCGAATCATTGGCCCCCACAGAGAGGGCTCGCAACTTGGGTGTCCTCCTGGACTCACGGCTGTCTTTGGAAGAGCACTTGACAGCTGTGGCCAGGGGGACTTTTTATCAGGTTCACCTGATTCGTCAGTTGTGTCCCTTTCTGGCTCCCAAGGGGAGAGCCTTCTCTGTGGGGACACCCATCATCTGGAACAAGCTCCTCCTGGAGGTACTAAGGATCCCGGATCTGCACACTTTTCATCGTGCTCTTAAAACATTTTTGTTCCAGCAGGCTGGCCTGGCCTAACACTTCCTTTTAAATTTTTAAATTTTAAATTGTTTTAATCTGTTTTATATATTGGGCATTTTTAAATTTGTTCTTGGGCCAAAACGTTTAATATTTTTAATGGGTTTTTTAATGTTTGTATTGTCCGTATTTTATCTTGGCTGTTCACTGCCCTGAGTCCTTCGGGAGTAGGGCAGTATACAAATTTGATTAAACTAAACTAAACTATAGGGGAACAGCAATAAAGAAACTACTCCCTCATTGTGTTACAGTTCTTGGTTCCTTGGGCCTGACACAAACCTAGTCTCGATACCCCGTTTCCCCAAAAACAAGACCCAACTGGAAAATAAGCCTAATGCATCTTTTGGAGCAAAAATTAATATAAGACCCAGTCTTATTTTCGGGGAAACATGGAAGAAAAGAATATTTGTAGCTCAGTGTTGAATGGAACCAAATCACAAAACATATAAGCAACCTTACTGGTGAACTTCACCTAAGAGTTACGAAAAGCTAGAAAATATCAACGTAATTCTAAAAGTGTATCAAGTATTATTTCTTAAATTTGGGGATATTCTGGGAGAATGAGGGACACAAATACAGGAATAATGATAATAAAGAACAGAAAGTGAACAGCCCAGCTGCTTCTCATATTTCTCAACTGACAGAGGTAATTTTAATACAAGGGCCTCTGTTTCTCTCTTAAGCTCTGATTTAGTTTTTCTTTCTGCTGAGAATATGATTCTTATCTTGGAGTAATTAACATCAATTAATTATCTGAAATAATCACTTGAGTCATTAATGTAGATTCACAAAGGGAAACATCTACACAAACAAACCAAAGAGACTTACTTTAAGTAGCATCAGAACAAAAAAATAATTCTAGTTTGCTCACAGACATTAAAATACAACACAGAGCAGGGGTCAGCAACCTGCAGCTCTGGAGCCGGATGTGGCTCTTTCACCCCTCTGTTGTGGCTCCCTGTCACTCAAAATATGTGTCACAATCACCAATGTGCGATACCTGCCAGCCTGTGATTTATTGAACTTTTCAACCCGCGGTTGACCAACCATGGATAAATCCAAGAAAAGAAAAGTTTCAGAAGAAAACAGAACATTTAATTCAACTACATAAGCTAGTTTTGTGGCCGCTCAAGAAATACACAGGCACGGGAAGAGTTTTGTGGTGCCTGGTGTTTTCTTTTCTGTGGGAAATGGGTCCAAATGGCTCTTTGAGCATTTAAGGTTTCAGACCCCTGATGTAGAGAATAACTGAAACAAGAAACATGGTGAAGAGTTTAAGCAATGTCTTCCCATCCTATCTAAGACAGCACCAAACAAGGTAGCATAATAATTATCATCAGAAGAAAAGAGAAAGAACTAGAGAAGATAACAAAATACAAAGACCTGCAAAAAGAAGTAGGATGATTGTAGTGTAGCAAAGGTAATACTAATAGTAATAGGTACCTTCGTTACAATCCCAAAACAACCAGAACACCATTTGAATACCATTGGCATTGACATAATCCCCATCGGTCAATTGCAAAAGGCAGCTTTACTTAGAATGACTTACATCCTGCAATAATACCTTTAACACCATTAATTAACAACACCTGCCTTGGGAAGGACTTGATAGGTGAATAAAAATGCCCAATCCAGTCTAATCATCAGACTGATTGTGAGGAAGAGGAGGAGGAGGAGGAAGAAGAAGAAGAGGGAAAAGAAGAAGAAAAAGAAGAAGAAAAAGAAGAACCTATCTCCTTACTGAAAGTCATGCATTGCTCCCATTGCCATTTAGATTTGAAAAAGGCTATTTAGCCAACAGGGTAATGAAAGAATAATTCCATCTTAAATCAGTTTATTACTCTAGATCAGAGTGTCAAACTCAATTTCATTGAGGGAGGCATCAGGACTGTGTTTGACCTTGGGGTGGGATAGGGGGGCATGGCCAGGGGGTGTGGCCAGCTCAACATCACTGGTGTCAGGGGTGCCTGTGGGGGCCCAAGCACTCTGACAGAAAAAACGGGCTTCCAAGCTCCATTTTCAGCTGCATCAGCCTCCTGCAACCCTCTGCCAGCAAAAATGGAGCTCCATTTTTGCTGCCAGAGGCACTGCAGGCCAGTACTTCGCTGTTTCTAGGGTGGCCCCATGGGCTAGATCTAACCACCCTGTGGGCCGGATCTGGTCCCTGGATCCTTGAGTTTGACACCCTTACTCTAGAGGCTTGTGAGAGTGAAGAATTTTCTGAGCAGATTTCACACATATTCCCATTCCCATTTTTAAGGATGATGGCAATGCACCTCTAGCATTGAAGATAAAGCATATTGTCTTCAGTGGTGGGTTTCAAAATTTTTTACTACCAGTTCTGTGGGTGTGGCTTGATGGGCATGGCAGGGGAAGGATACTGTAAAATATCCATCTCTCCCCACTCCAGGGGAATCCCCATTTCCTCCTGATCAGCTGGGATTCAGGAGGCAGAGAATAGATGGGGGCAGGTCCAGGGGTGAAATGCTCCTGGATCAGGCAGGATTGCCCGATCCGGTAGCAATCTTGGCAGGTGGTTCAGTGATTTGGTAATGATGGCGGAGCAAAGCTTCGCACACCTGCCCAGGTGTCATTACTTCCTGGTTTTAACTACTCAAAATTTTTCCTACCGGTTCTTCAGAGCTGGTCAGAACCTGCTGAAACCCACCTCTGATTGTCTTGTCCTCAAAGAGAAGGGAACACAATGTCAGATGGAAGCAAAAAGGATAAATATGCCTGATCAGACGTGGGTGAAATGTTTTTCCCTCACAACTGCAGAGCCAACTAGTACCGAGAATATCATATCATTGCTAGCTCATTAGGGCAATAATGAGTTCAAATTATTCTAAAGAACTGGATGAGGAACTAGGGCTGATGAATTCTTTTAAAAGCCTACTCAGATCAGAGGGATGTCATTTTTAGATCAGATATTCTAAAAAGCTCTTTAGTAACAATAATGGGCACTTCAGACCCATTAAAAGCAATTATTGCTCAGAGAGGTCTTGGAAAGGTAATGAATAAGGCAAATGAAAAGCAAACCATGAATGTGGATCCTAAAAGAGAGACCAAGAATCATCCGATAGATTTTGCATCTATAAACTTTACCGGGGAAATCCTTCATGCTACAAAGCTGTAACAATTCCAGTGGAATCAGAAGGATGAAGATGAAGAGGGGAGGGGGAGGGGGAGAAGGATAGTGATATGGGCTGCATAAAAATTTAATGGAGGTGGAGGTGGAGGTGGAGGTGGAGGAGGAGAAGAAGAAGAAGAAGAAGAAGAAGAAGAAGAAGAAGAAGAAGAAGAAGAAGAAGAAGAAGAAGAAGAAGAAGAAGAAGAAGAAGAAGAAGAAGAAGAAGAAGAAGAAGAAGAAGAAGAAGAAGAGACCCAACTTCCTCTCATTTGTCACATGAAAAATTTTATGGTATTCTTTTTTATTATTATTATTTGCATCACACCCTGCCTTACAAAACTGTAAACTAAAAGCTACTGTAATGCCTTTTCATTTATTTCTCAATTATGGCATCAGTGATACAATACCTTGGGGCTCTCAAAGAAAATGAACAGTAGCACATCAAGAGATGGGTGTAAATAATAGTGACATGAAAAAAAAGGACATTCATACCTGCACATGTACAATATACAAAGACTTGCCCCTAGCAAGAATAAAATAATTAGTGAGTGCAGCAGAATATCGCAATTGAAATCAGGGTACAAGAGGAACTGGCAGAAGTCTTCAAACTTGGCAGTTTTAAGACTTGTGGACTTCAACTCCCAGAATTCTCCAGCCAGCATAGCATAGGTGGCTGGGAATTGAAGTCCACAAGTCTTAAAGCTGCCAAGTTTGAAGATCTTTGCTGTAAGGCATCAAATGGTGCCACTGTACCCACGATGTGCCTTCCATCGTGCACTGAAGACCCTGTTATTCCAGCAAGCCGCTCTGATGGGATAAATGATTTTAATTGGGTTTTTAAAAGGGGTTTTAAAAATTTATTTTAGCTGGGAGTTTTAAATTCGGCCTGTGATTTAATTATTTTAATATGTTTTATCATGGCTGTTCACTGCCCTGAGTCCTTCGGGAGAAGGGCGATATATAAATATGAAAGAAAGAAAGAAAGAAAGAAAGAAAGAAAGAAAGAAAGAAAGAAAGAAAGAAAGAAAGAAAGAAAGAAAGAAAGAAAGAAAGAACTTGGACTTAATTGTCCTTGGCACAATATGCTTTGTATGGCTTTGTTATTTTGTACTCTGATGTTTTTAAAATATAGTCATGCCGGCCACATGACCACAGAGACGTCTTCGGACAGCGCTGACTCTTCGGCTTTGAAACTTTTTCTCAGTGTCTGAAATACTCCATCAAAACCAACTGATCTAGTAGCTAACCTCACTCAAATCAGTACTATTTCCTTGAAAACAATTAACCAGTTAGCTATTTCATATATCCTATCCAGCTTATAATGATTAAAATTAATGCTTAATTATGTTCACAGTTAGAACTAATCAGATATAGCAAAGTAGAACAGAAAAGTAACTCAGCTGCACACAATAATCAAGGAAGTGACATCAGCAAAAAAATAAGCGTGATACTAAAAAGCAGCAGACAGAAAGAAAGAAAGACATATTAAATATGCTACTTCAATTGGACTTCATTGGAATTTCTACCACTAGAACTAATTAATAGTCAGCCAGAAAATATCTCCAGCTACACTTAGTAAAGCAGAAGTTCAATGAAGTCATCTTAACACCTCCCTGTAATTCATGTGCATCACTGATTAGTACAATTTTTAAGAACTACTGGCTAAGGGCTGGCTTACTCACAGTCACCGTGCAACTGAATGAAGTATCAACATTCCCAAGAGTCTAATTCCAGGCTAAAGCTGAGCTATAAGGATGATTTCAGAGTTCAAAATGACAGTTATAGTTCAGAACGGTAAAACTAATCAATCCATAGTAAAGTTTCGTTCGGCTCCTGAAAAATCCAGGGTATGAGTAAGTTACAGTAAGTGAAATTGTCTACAAATGGGTTCGATGCTGGTTTGATTCGTGATTTCTGACTCTACAGTAAGTTCAGTTAAGTTTGATTTCATTCTCTCCCACTACTCGAAGGATGATGAGTGAAGCAAAAAATAATACGATATCCCAATATTGCATAAGCCTGCTTAGGTATCCGGGACATATGAAGGATCCCCGACCTCCGCGCCTTCCGTCGTGCACTGATAAGACCCTGTTATTCCAGCAAGTTGTTCTGATGGGATAAATGATTTTAATTGGGTTTTAAAAAGGGGTTTTAAAATTTTATTTTAGTTGGGAGTTTTAAATTCGGCCTGTGATTTAATTATTTTAATATGTTTTACCATGGCTGTTCACTGCCCTGAGTCCTTCGGGAGAAAGGCGATATATAAATATTAAATAGATAGATAGATAGATAGATAGATAGATAGATAGATAGATAGATGATAGATAGATAGATAGATAGATAGATAGATAGATAGATAGATAGATAGATAGACAGACAGACAGACAGACAGACAGACAGAGTATGTACTTGGACTTAATTGTCCTTGGCACAATATGCTTTGTATGGCTTTGTTATTTTGTACTCTGATGTTTTTAAAATTTAGTCATGCCGGCCACATGACCACAGAGACGTCTTCGGACAGCACTGACTCTTCAGCTTTGAAACGGAGATGAGCACTGTCCCCTAGAGTCGGGAATGACTAGCACATATGTGCGGGGGGAACCTTTTCCTTTACCTTAAGACATTCTCAGTTGCCTCAGTTGCCGGGCAACCTTAAAAGTCGAAGAAAAAAAGGAATAGCAAATAACTGTTCCTTCAAAAGCTACAAAACTCCTGGCTATACAAGTAGTCATTGACTCAAGACCACAATTGAGCCCAAAATTTCTGTTGCTAAATGAGACAGTGGTTACGTGAATGTTTCCCCTTTTTATGACTTTTCTCGCCACACTTGTTAAGTGAATAACTGAAGTTGTTAAGTTAGTTAACGCGGTTGTTAAGCGAATCTGGCTTTCCTGTTGACTTTGCTTGTTAAAAGGTCACAAAATGTGACCACATAATCTCGGGACACTGCAACAGGCATAAGTACATGTCAGTTGCCAAGTATCCAAATTTTGATCACATGACCATGGAGATGCTGCAAGGGGCATAAGTGTGGAAAATGATCACAAATCACTTTTTTTTTTGAGTGATGTTATTACTTTGAACAGTCACCAAATGAAACACGCTCCCATAGAGAGGGGCTTCTCAGAGTGCCATCAGCCAAACAGTGCTGACTGGTGGCCCGCAGTGGGAGAGCCTTCTCTGTGGAGGCACCTGCCCTTTGGAATGAGCTCCCCCCGGAGATACGGAGGATCCTGGATCTGCGCGCTTTCCGCCGGGCCCTCAAACCATTCCTATTCCAGCAAGCTGGCCTGACCTAACTTCTCTTTTACGCTGCTTTTAAATTTGTTTGGTTGTTTTAATTTGTATCTTGGTCCAAACTATTTAATATATTGTAAATGATTCTTTTAACGTTTGTATTATATGTATTTTTATCTTTTGGCTGTTCATTGCCCTGAGTCCTTCAAGAGTGGGGCGGTATATAAATTTAATAAAAATAAATAAATAAATAAATAAATAAATAAATAAATAAATAAATAAATAAATAAATAAATAAATAAATGTTGTAATTCGAGGACCAGCTGAATTCCCATAGAACAGAAACCTTTGGTCGGTAGCTTTGTTCCTTAGGTCTGCTGTTTTACAGAACCTCATACAGCTCTGTATGTCAGAAGTACAGGTCCAATCAAGTTCTAACTATGGCCGTCATATGACAAGGAGCTGCCACAGAGAGGAGAAAGGGGGTCAAGCTATTTTCCAAAGCACCTGCAGGCCAGACAAGGAATAATGGGTGGAAACTGATCAAGGAGGGATTCAACCTAGAAATGATGAGGAACTTTCTGACAGTGAGAACAATCAACCCATGGAACACAGAAGTTGCCTTCGGAAGGAGCTTCATCACTGGAAGCTTTCAAGAGACTGGACGGCCATCTGTCAGAAATGGTGTAGTGTCTCCTGCTAGGGTGGGGGGTGGGGTTGGACTAGATGATCTACAAGGTCCCTTCCAACTCTGTTAATCTGTTAATAATGTAAGTAAATATTATTCAGTTATTTGTAAGGAGAAATGGGAGGGGAGAATCGCATAATTAGGTGCAAACAAAGTTTTCGTTTGCATAAGACTGCAAACGAAAACTAAAACTAGACCGTGTGAGTGATTGTTGTGAGAATTGAATAGTCTTTTGGAAAATAAGCAACACATTGCTTTCCCCTTTTCAATTCAATACTACATGTTTTTAAATGACAGTGACAGATTATCATAACTACTACAGGGTTGTCATAACAGTGCTGGACTCACTTTCAAGAAATATGCCAGGCACTCTAGAAGTTGATCTGTAGTTCGGAAACCCAAATAAACAAATAACAAACCCAAGTGCAGCTGGCTTTCCTTTACAGCGCATGATGGATTCTGTTTGGGGACACCGAACATTGAAAAGGAGACAAACGGTTCATCCACTCGTTAAGCCATTATTCATTTATGCACTGATTGGACTCAGCCAGCTCCAACTCATTCAACAAACCTTGGTTCAAACTAAGGCTTAGCGCAATGCATAACCAAACAGTGGCTTGGATTTTGTTTACACTTCAGAGTAGGTGAAAATTCCAACTTTGGTGTCAGACCAGGCTCCAACTTGGTTTCAAAATTTTTTACTACCGGTTCTATGGGCGTGGCTTGGAGGGCGTGGCATGGCTTGGGGGGCATAGCAGGGGAAGGTTATTGTAAAATCCCCATCTCCTCCCGATCAGCTGGGACTCGGGAGGCAGAGAATAGACAGGGGCGGGGCCAGTCAAGAGGTGGTATTTACCGGTTCTCCGAACTACTCAAAATTTCTGCTCTGGTTCTCCATAACTGGTCAGAACCTGCTGACCAGTTATGGTTCTTTGCTTGGTTTTTTGCTTCCACCTCTGCTTGGTTCTTTAGAGTAAAAAAACTACTCTCAACTCCATTTGGAGTGAAAAGGTTTCTTTAACTAAAAGCCAAGTGGTCACAGTAATGTGAAGCCAGAACTAAAGTTTGAGCATGAAAATCCCTAGGTTAACTTCCCCCCTTCCCCAAGCCAACCCCTCCTCATCTCCCCATTGTCCAGTCACATTTAGAGAAGATAGCAATAGCAATAGCGCTTAGACTTATATAGTGCTAAGCGGTTTACAAAGTCAGCCTATTGCTCCCAACAATCTGGGTCCTCATTTTACCCACCTCGGAAGGATGGAAGGCTGAGTCAACCTTGAACCTTGATCAAATTCCTGGCAGTGGGCAGAGTTAGTCTTCAATAGCAATAGGACTTAGACTTATATACTGCTAAGCAGTTTACAGAGTCAGCATATGCCCCCCCCTCAACAATCTGGATCCTCATTTTACCCACCTTGGAAGGATGGAAGGCTGAGTCAACCTTGAGTCTGTCAGGATCAAACTCCTGGCAGTGGGCAGAGTTAGTCTTCAATAGCAATAGGACTAAGACTTATATACCGCTAAGCAGTTTACAGAGTCACCCTAACCCTAACCCCCCACCCCAACAATCTGGGTCCTCATTTTACCCACCTCGGAAGGATGGAAGGCTGAGTCAACCTTGGGCTGGTGAGGATCGAACCCCTGGCAGTCAGCAGAATTAGCTTGCAATGCTGCATTCTAACCACTGCACCACCACGGCTCTTAAAAGTTAACATCATTAACTTTGCTAAATTGTTTTTCTTAACATTTATCTTGCACAGTTGCAAATAGGCTTGTTTTTACACTGCACTCCCTTAGTTCTTACAGTGAAGCTGTCAATGTATGAGGTGATGTGTAGGGTTATTTATCAAGGCAACGTATCACACAGCCTGGATACTGGTTGACTTTATTAACACTCAATACTCGTTCCGTTCCAAATCCAGCTTTCGCTTTCATAGAGTGCTCCTTAGCAGAGGTCAAAAATATAAACCAGAGTTGATAACATACAACCCTCCAAATATTCTTTAATTACAGTTCCCTGCAACCCCCATATAGCCACGAGTTATAGCTTGGCAATCTCAGGACAAGCATGAGTTCTCCACTCTGAGTGAAAAGACAGGAAATCTTGCAATAATCCGGAAGAAATCCTTGCCAGAGATCGAAGCAACAGGAAAAGATGGATGTCAAAGTATTGATTGGAAGGCATCCAAAACTTGTGTAGGTGGTAGAGCTTGAAATGCTTCAGAATATGGAAGTGAATGACTGCTCCGTGGCTTTAAAATTCTTGTTTTAAAAAGCACAGACTCGGGGAGGGAAAAAACCAGATATTTTGTTTGGAATTACACAGTAGCACATACTGAACTGAGGCTTCCAGGCAGGGGTGAAATCCACTTGCCTTCACAACCGGTTCGCAAATGGGAGTGTTCGCGTGCGACACCTCTGCACATGAACAGAGCATCAAAAACGGGATGTGATGATGTCCCCGTGGGTGGGAGGAGCCTCCCATCACCGGCGCTACCAGTTTGTCCAAGCCGGCTACATTTCACCACTGCTTCCAGGTGAAGATCCAATAAATAATGCCATAAGATCATGTTTTAGCACACAGGCAGAATTCTCCTATCCCCACCCCCCTAAATTGAATGTGTCAAAGAATTGGGAGAGAATAATCTCTCTCTCTCTCTCTCTCTCTCTCTCTCTCTCTCTCTCCCTCCCTCCCTCCCTCCCTCCCTCCCTCCCTCTCTCACACACAGTAATCTGTGCTTCAGGTTCGCATTCACAAAGCAGTATATCTACTGCATATTGAGAAAGATAATCTAATGTGCCACATTGAAAGCAACAGAAATCCAATCAACTGTGAATTTAATTTTCATAATGTGTTAGGCAAGACACTCAAATCTGTTATAAATGATGGCACAAACAAAAAAATGGACTGGTTTTGCTTAATATGCCTTGAAGCAATGTATCTTTTTCCCACCTTATTCATGAATTTAGCATCAGGGTCCTCTTCTCCCCTTCATATATGCATTTGTGTCAAAGAACCATTTTGATTTCAGTCGGTGTCAAAAACAGAGTTAGACACTCTTTGGCTGGTCAAATTCTCTGCAAATGGTGCAACTGGAGAAATGTACCAAATAGAAATAGGATGCTAAATAAATAATTTCAAGGCGGAAAAGTAATAGTTTAATCAACATTGCCTTTGTCCACTGCATTTATTTTCCTAATTTATTGTTCCTTGGATGCCTTCTGCCCCCCAAAGTATCTTTTTAATGAAGTGTCGTAATCATGTATCCTATTCTGAGATCATCACAAGGCAATTTTCTACCATGTGAAAGGCCATGAGCACTGGCTCCGTATCCTATTCAACTTAAAAAAATAAATATGGAGTTGGTCTGCCAGCTGCTAATATTATCTTGATTTACAAGAATGCCCCTCAGTCCAGAGAGGCAAACTTAGAAAATAAGAACAGAGGATTAGGTTACATTTCATTACTGTTGGGCCCAAAGCAGCAAAAATGGCATGTGGAGTTACTTCTGAGTAATTCATTTATTGTTGTTTGTCTACAGACAACTAAAGCAATTATCTGCAATAATTGCTTTAGATATAGATACACTTTGTGAATTGTTAGGGAGGGTCGGTCTTAGCCCTCTTCCTGTCCTAAACTCTGCTGTCATTTTGTCCTTTGGTAAAGAGACCCTTCCTCCTGCAACTCTGGATTATATTCCTCCACAATTTCTTTCATTATAAATGTTATCACATGCCCAGAAATGCAACCAAAGATAAAGGAAGAGCCATGTATATCCTCAGAGATTTGCCTACCAGCAAATGGGCTTTATGGAACTGTCCAAGTTTACCAGGACTGTTATTTCGCAATGTAAAGTACCCATGAACTACTCCCAAAAGATGGCTGCTCCAAATGTATAGATAAAGGATGAACAAAAACGGTGTGCTATTCTGAAGAAAGAAGTCTATAAAGCTGGGGAAAATGGAAGAAAAGAGCACACGGCTAGAAGATCTGAAAGACCAAATTGGGGGGAAATTATCCTGATGAAAGGTAGCTAAAAATGGACGCTAACTTGATGGCACATAATGAATCATTTGGAAAGCCTGAGATTGGGCTCTGACAACGTAGAATTGGAACAACCACTTCTCACTTATGTGTCTCTAAGAGTACACCGTAAAGCAGCACTATGAAAGGAACTCGGTAGAAAAATACTTATATTTTGTCAGCATCTTCCTTTTGGGTTGACATGCAAGACACAAGTCTTTAAACATTTTGTAAACTCCAGACTGTCAGTATTTTATGCATTCTCTTCATTATTTCTCCGATTACCAATGTCTCATTTAAACATTAAGTAATAACAAGAAATGATTGAAAAGCAATGCTTTAGGAAAATGGCCTCTCTCTTTTCCACACGCTGTTTTTCCAATACAAGTTAATACTTAACAGGAGCTGCTACAGTTTGAGCTTCCCATTAATTCATGAGTCATGTATTTATGTCCAATTGAAGAATAGACTCTGGGGATAATGATTAACTGACCACCTCCAGCACCGATCTGCAGAGAAGCAGTTACTGCACATTCAGGAAGGAGACAAGGAGAAAAATTGAAATCACCTTTAAATGGAGGTCACATTTTTATGGAAAGGACCTTTATAAATTTGGATAGAGCAAGCTGTTCACTTAGAAGCAATCTCTATCCATACTCCCCACAGCTTAAGCTGGCCTCTCAGAACTACTATGTGCAGTCCTGCAGTGGGATTTTAATTCTTCCATTCATCCATGCTGAAAACCAAACTTGAAAGAGTTAAAGCTACAGGACATTCCTTTCCAAGAGATTTGGCCAGCCCATTTTGAATGGCATTTCTCTCCCACCATGTCTATGGAATTTATCTAAAAATTAGCTGGGCCCAGCTACCAATTAGATAACATTAAAGGCATAATATTATAAATTTTCCTCTAAACGAGTAAAATGTTTACAGATTTACAGATTAACAGAGTTGTAAGGGACCTTGTAGGTCATCTACTCCAACCCCCCCCCCCCACCCAAGCAGAAGACCCTAAACCCATGATGGCGAACCTATGGCACATGTGCCTGAAGGGGCATACGGAGCCATGTCACCTGGCATACGCTGCATTGTCCGTTCCTCTTCCAGGTTTCTGGCATGCATGTGCACACAACAATCAGCTGGCCTTTTTGCATGTGGCAATTCTGGAAACTGGAAGAGCTGGTCCTCCGTTTTCCCCCTGAGCATGCTCGCCAGCCAACTGATCATCGCCATTACTGCCCTACACCATTTCTGACAGACGGCAGTCCAGTCTCTTCTTGAAAGCCTCCAGGGATGAAGCTCCCACAACTTCCGAAGGCAACTTCTGTTCCATGGGTTGATTGTTCTCACTGTCTGAAAATTTCTCCTTATTTCCAGGTTGAATCTCTCCTTGATCAGTTTCCATCCATTATTCCTTGTCTGGCCTTCAGGTGCTTTGGAAAATAGCTTGACCCCCTTCCTGCTCTCTGTGGCAGCCCCTCAAATATTGGAAGATGGCTCTCATGTCTCCCCTTCTCTTCACTAGAGAACACTGTTCTTCAAGCAGTCCTCAATTTACAACAACTGGGACCAGAATTTTGGTTGATAAATTAAGGCGGTTGTTAGGTGAAATGCACTTAATTTTATAAACATTTTTTGGTCACGGTTAAGTGAATCACAACAGTTGATAATATATCTCACAATCATTCAGAGAAGCCAGTTTTCCCCATTGAATTTGCTTGGAAAATCATCAATGGCAGTCACACACAACTTTAGGATGCTGCAACCATCATAAATACGTGCAAGTTGCCCAGTACCGAAATTTTAATCATGTGACTGTGGGGAATAAGTGTGAGGAATGGTCATAAGTTACTTTTTTCATTGCTGTTGTAACTTCAAATGACTACCAAACAAACATCTGTAAGATGAGGACTATCAGTAGAGCCACATTCAGAGTAACGATGTTTCAAAAGAACATGTCAACTACCTTAAACAACGATCAGTTATTAGTCAAGCAGCTTTTTAGTGTCAAGATACAAGACATAAAGATCTTCCAAGGCAAAATGGGCACACCATGTATCTGGCCTGTGATTCATTGGTTCTCTTCCATGGGGGATGAGAAGAGAAAAATGGACATGGCTTCTCAAATGTTGAGTCCGGAAATTGCTATCATGCTCTATGTCCCAATAACAAACTCCTAAGCAAGAAGTAGGGGTGTGGTGGCTAAGTGGCTAAGATACTGAGCTTGTTGATCGAAAGGTTGGCAGTTCAGCGGTTCGAATCCCTAGTGTCGCATAATGGGGTGAGCTCCCATTACTTGTCCCAGCTTCTGCCAACCTAGCAGTTCAAACGCATGTAAAAAAATGCAAGTAGAAAAATAGGGACCACCTTTGATGGGAAGGTAACAGCGTTCCGTGCGCCTCTGGCATTTAGTCATGCCGGCCACATGACCATGGAGACATCTTTGGACAGCACTGGCTCTTCGGCTTTGAAACGGAGATGAGCACCGCCCTCTAGAGTCAGGAACGACTAGCACATATGTGCAAGGGGAACCTTTACTTTACCTAAGCAACAAGACTGTAGGAATTCTCATTTAAACACTAAAACCATCCTGCTTCTGCTGGTGAAATAATAATGAAATACAGAGAGTTCTTCATTTGCAATTTGTACAAACTTAGACTAGCTAACCGTGCAAGGAATGTGTTTTGCACAGCTGGACTATTAGCTAATGGGAAATAAATGCTTAGCTGTAGCTTCCTCAGACAAGAAGAACTGATCTCTGGCACCACTACGCTGTCAAACACCCTGCAGAAAGGCTTGCTTATAAACCCAGGAATCCGTTCCCATTCATCTCAGCTTCCAAACAGAAATCCCTGCATGTGACCTCAGAACCATCACTCAGCTAAGATCCAGCACACGGGCCAGCAAAATAAATCAGAGCTTTTATTGCAGAGGGAAGAAGTTGAACTTCACGAGTTATTGATATACTGCTGTCTAGGGACACACTTACACAACCAGGATTGAGTAAACCTAGGCCGCTCATAGCCCCTGCCCCTGTGTTATCCCAGCCTTCAGCCCCTGCCCTGTCAAGCAGCATTCACCCCAGATATCCCTTCCCTGATAATGTTCAAGAAATATCTGAAACTCTGGCTGTTCTCCCAAGCCTTAAGTAAGGTGGGTATCAAGCATTTCTATGGTTCTATTTCTTTGAAGCATTCTTTTTTTTCCTGGACATGCACAATTTCTATTTTTCATTGTTTCATGATCTTTTAATGCCATAAGCTGACCAGAGACTCGGGTCTTAGCTCGCTAAATCTAATAAATAAATCTAATAAATAAATAATTCTGCAGATGGATAGGTTAGGATCAGTGATGGGATTCAGTCAGTTCGCACCACTTCGGGAGGACCGGTTGTTAACTTTCTGAGCAGTATGGCAAACTGGTTGTTGGAAGAAATCATTAGGGCAGAGAACCAGTTGTTAAATTACTTGAATCCCACCACTGGTTAGGGTCCAGAAGCATGTCAACTTGGTTTCATGCTATAAAAGTAGGTGATCGAAAAACATGCTGTTGTTTTAGCTCTCATCCATCCGTTCCAAAGCAGCATCCTTGTTTTCTAATCAAACCACAGACCTCTCTGTGGATATCCTTTGAAAGATATGGTGAGAAGATGCATCCGTTCTAACTTTCACCTTTGTTTACAAACAGGTGTCTAGAAAAATGTAATGGTCCATGGGAATGACCATGGGGGTTGGTGGGAGGGGGAAGAGGCTGCCCAGGGAATGAATGAATGAATGAATGGTTATTGTGTGTTGCAAAGTCATGTCCGATCATCGCGACCCCATGGACAACGTTCCTCAAGGCTTTCCTGTCCTCCACCATTCCCTGGAGACCATTTAAGCTCACGCCGACTGCTTCAGTTGGATGGAATCACGATGGGTTGGACACAACTTCGCAACTAACAACAACACTGCTTCAGTGACTCCATCCAGCCACCTCATTCTCTGTCGTCCCCTTCTTCTTTTGCCCTCAATCTCTTCCAGCATTAGGTTCTTCTCCAGTGATCCTTCCTTCTCATTAGGTGGCAAAAGTATTTGCGTTTCATATTCAGGATCTGGCCTTCTAAAGAGCAGTAGGATTGATCTCCTCTAGGACTGACCGGTTTGATCGCCTTGCAGTCCCAAGGGATTCACAGGAGTTTTCTCCAGTATCATAATTTATTTATTTAGTGTATGGCAAATACATGCACTTATACTGGATAGTAGTTCAAATCTTATGGTCTAATCCACTCATCCATTCGAGGACAGGGTAGTCTATGTTGAAAAAATCAGACATTGGGCCAGTGTAAGCTCCTGATGGACATTCGGACACAATGTGGTGAATATTTTGTTGAGAAGCACCAAAGTCACACTGAGGAGTAGAGACAAGACCCCACTTAAACAATAAATCCTGGCAGACACCATGCCTGGGAATTATCAGCTAAGAGAGGGAAGAGCCCACAGTATAATAGGCAGAGAAAGAAACTCAGAAAGGATCCCCCTAACTTCTCAGTTTGTAAAAGAGATGGTGGGAGATTTGTACTTGAGACTTGCAACGTTCTGTTAATGTAGCTTTACAATAAAATAGACTTTACTCATAGCAATAACACTTAGACTTCCATACTGCTTTATAATAGCAATAGCACTTCGACTTATATACCGCTTTATAATAGCAATAGCACTTTGACTTATATACAGCCTCATAATGCTTTACAGCCCTCTCTAAGCAGTTTACAGAGTCAACATATTGCCCCCACAATCTGGGTCCTCATTTTACCCACCACGGAAGGATGGAAGGCTGAGTTCACCTTGAGCCTGGTGAGATTTGAACTGCCAAACTGCAGGCAGCCAGCAGATAGCAGAAGTAGCCTGTAGCACTGCACTCTAACTGTTGTGCCACCGCGGCTCATGGTGTAATGTAAACTCTCTAAGCAGTTTACCAAGTCAGCATATAACCCCCAACTATCTGGGTCCTCGTTTTACTGACCTCAAAAGGATGGAAGGCTGAGTCAACCTTGAGGTGGTCAGCATTGAACTCCTGGCAGTGGACAGAGTCAGTCTGCAGTATTGCATTTTAACCACTGTACCACAGGTCTCTTATTAAGTTTGTTTCCTCTCTGGTCTACTGAGAAAGCTGGCAAGAAATCAGATGGCAAGCAAAGAGCACCATGCCTACCAGGAGGAAGCTGAGTAAAATACATTTCCAAGGGATTTATCCAACAAGTCAACAGAACATCCTACTAGTTTTGCCATTCTGATCCCTGGTGGCACAATGGTTAGAATGCAGTATTGCAGGCTAACTCTACCCACAACCTGGCGTTCAATCCTGAAGGGGCTCAAGGTTGATTCAGTCTTCCATCCTTCCAGGTTCAATAAAATGAGGATCCAGATTGTTGGGGGAAATATGCAAATAGTGCTTTTAGTGCTGTAAAACGCCATGGGGTGATATATAAGCCTAAATGATATTGTTAACCATTACTCAAGATGCTAAGTCAAAACCCTACAAACCTACAAACCCACAATTGTCAAGTTTCCAGAGGATATTAAGCCCAAGCCAAACAAACCACATTATGTGATATGGCAAAATATGAATTCATGTTTTCTCACCATATAGCTACCTATCGTAACGATTAACTCTCACTTAGTAGCAGACCTCTTGTCTGAGTACATGGGACCACCTGCATTTATCTTGCTTGGAAGTCCTCCAGTCCTTCTGAGGTCAATAAAATGAGGACCCAGATTGTTGGGGGCAACATGCTGACATTATAAACCACTCAGAGAGTGCTATAAGGTGCTATGGTGTGATGCTAAATGCTATTCTCAAGATTATTATTATTATTATTATTATTATTATTATTATTATTATTATTATTATTAAATCTGTAGTGAGATTCACAGCCTTTGAGGCTGGTTAATAGCTCAGCAGCTCGAGTCCTAACCAAGGACCTAGGAACTGTTAAGGTATCATTGGAGGATGTAAGCTGTTCCGAGTAAGGTAGTTTTTTGTAGAGTATTATTATTATTGTTATTGTTGTTGTTGTTATTTATTAAATTTATATACCGCCCTATTCCCGAAGGACAGTGAACAGCCTTAGATAAAATACATCATACAAAATGTTAAAAGACTATTAAAAATACATTAAATAATTTAGGCTTAAGTCAAATTTAAAACACCCAATTTCTATAAAACCTAAAAGCCAATTTAAAAGGGAGAATCAGGCCAGATTAGCCTGCTGGAATAAAAATGTTTTGAGGGCGCGGCAGAAAGTGCGTAAATCTGGGATCCTCTGTATCTCTGGGGGGAGCTCATTCCATATGGGTGGTGCCCCCACAGAGAAGGCTCTCCCCCTGTTTGGCCGATGGCACCCTGAGGAGCCCCTCTCTATGGGAGCGTATTGGTCGGTGAGAGGCTACTGGTGGCAGAAGGCGGTCTCTTAAGTACCCAGGTCCTAAGCCATGGAGCGCTCTAAAGGTGGTAACCAAGACCTTGAAGCACACCCGGAAGACCACTGGGAGCCAGTGCAGCTCGCGCAGGATGGGGGGGTCACATGGGAGCGTCACATCACTCCCATAACCACCCATGCGGCCGCATTCTGCACCAGCTCCTCCGGGTGCTCCTCAAGGGGATCGCCATGTAGAGAGCATTGCAGAATATTAACAAAATAACAGAACAGCAGAATTGGAAGGGACTTTGGAGATCTTTTAATCCAACCCCCTGCTAAAGCAGGGAACCCTATACCATGCACACTCTCACTGAGAGCTGCAAGGGTACTGTACAAGTAGCCAGTTTCCTAATACTAACTTCTCAGAAGGTAAGCAGATTTACAGATCCACGCCACGCAGCCTGGATCTCTTCAGCACATTTCCTTTCTAAAAACTGCCTCTGGTTTTTTTATGTAGGATTGGGGAGTATTATTGACGATCAAGATTTGGGAGTCCCCTTCAACGTGCAGTTTGCTAGCTTCTTGTTCATTTATTCTTCAGTGAAAGATGAGATTGCAAGATTGTTTAGGTGGATGCATTCACACCTATTATCAGGATCTGAGCATTCAATTCTTTCAGGAGCCAAATACCAGGTAAAAAGTGACTTAGTTGCCCTGGGTGTGGGGTGGAGGGGGGGAATGTTGAAGCACAGCAGGGATAAGTCCTTTTCTAACCTTCTACCTAATTAAGATCATACACATTCACCTCCTGCTGTTTTCGATAATTGGGGCAGACTATTGTTTATGTAGAGGCCTTTCTTGTGAACTCATCACTGTTACATGTCTGTGTTCCCCTTCCGTAAAAGATTAATGATTTACTCTGTAATCCAGGATGAAAAGAAACCTGTATACTTCGGTATTTTTAAACACGGTGATGCAATGCTACTGTAAAATTGGAATACAATAAACCACGATTTCAAGCCAAGAGGAAAAGAAAAATGTTCAGCACGTTTCCCCTTCGGTTCGGGGGAAGAAAAATTGTCCCCAGGCATCAGCCGTTTCCCCAAAATGGGTATTTCTCAAAAAAGAGAGCTCCTCAATACGATTTGGTGAGAAAAAATGTAAGCGGGGGGTTTCCAAGAAATCTTCTTTGTCTTTTCCTACCCAGCTTTAATTATTTCTCCCAGTGAAGGGCAGGAAATGCCAGGCACATCTTTAAAGATGGAGAGATAGGAACGCCCAGGACTGAGCAAGACAAGGAAAGAGAAAAGTTAACGAAGAAAAAGGTCAAATGCAATTTCAAAGAAAAGAAGGTTTCGGAGGCGGCATCGTGAATATCCTGCCGCTGAGTGCCAAAAGTGGGAGAACTAGCAGAGTGAAATTGGACCATTTCTTTTTTCATACTCAATGCTCGTTTAAGGTTTTGCCCCATATTCTACAGATAAATCATGATCCCTGCCAGTCACAGAGCCTTCATATATAGCTGACCCCTCATTATTCGCAATTCTTTGCTGAGCCAATTGATAGAGCCCAGAGATAAGGACCACACATGAAGTTTTCTGCGTTTTTGCAGCTTGAGCCCTTTTTTTGGTTACTTTTAAGGTAAAGGTTCCCCTCGCACATATGAGCTAGTCCTGTGATGGTGAACCTATGGCACGGGTGCCACAGGTAGCACACGGAGCCATATCTGAGGGCACATAAGTGTTACCCTAGCTCACTCCAGCACACATGTGCCCACCGGCCAGCTGATTTTCCAGCCTTCTGGGCCCACTGGAAGTCGGGAAATGGGCTGTTTCCAGCCACCAGATGGCCTCCAGGGGGGTTGAGGAAGGCCGTTTTTGCCCTCCCCAGGCTCCTAGAAAGCCTCTGGAACCTGGGGAGAGTGAAAAACAGGCCTACTGTGTCATCACATGCCAAAAGTGGGGGAGAGCGCAGGGGGAGCATGCACACATGCGTAGGAGGGCGGGGCATGGGTGGGCATTGAATTATGGGTGTGGGCACGCACATGCACGATTCCCCTGCTCTCCCCCCACTTTTGGCACGTGACAGCAAAAAGTCAGTGACTAGCACATCACTGTGCTAGTCGTTTCCGACTCTAGGGGGCGGTGCTCACCTCCGTTTCAAAGCCAAAGAGCCAGCACTGTCCAAAGACGTCTCTGTGGTCACTTGGCCTGCATGACTCAATGCCAAAGGCGCACAGAATGCTGTTACCTTCCCACCAAAGGTGGTCCCTATTTTTTTACTGGCATTTTTTACATGCATTTGAACTGCTAGGTTGGCAGAAGCTGGGACAAGTCACGGGAGCTCATCCCGATGTGTGGCACTAGGGATTCAACCCGCTGAACTGCCGACCTTTCGATTGACAAGGTCAGCCTCTTAGACACTGAGCCACCACATCCCTTTTACTTTACACATGTGCAAAAAAAGGCTTTTATGCCTGCATAAAGTGTCTTCTTCAACGTACCATTTTTCCTCCTCCTTTTATCCATGCTAGTGCTGTTCATGAGCCATTCATGGTGGTCTTTGAACCATACCGCTGGAGGACCCTGATGCTGCCCACAGACCCCTGATCTTGGTCAGAATGAGCCAGGCATGGTCTGAACACAGCAACTGTTTTCGGGGGTGCGTTCAAGAAGCTCTTCTATCAAGGCTGTGAAAGAGCCAAGAGAAACCAACACAACACCAAACAACATATGGAGATGGCTTGCACTCATCGTGTCAGAGCAGCAATCAGCCCCGTTACCTTGCGTGGGGTAATTGCCCTCATTTTGAGTTGGATCGTGGCTTTTATCCTGTTGCATACTTTGATCAATAAGACCGAAGAAACATCTTCTAATTAAACCCATATTTATTATAAGAAAATAAAAACATCTCACTATCTAAAATAGTTTACATGTTGGCAAAGAATCTCCAGCCCGACCTTAGCTGGCTGGAGAACAAAAGGAAAGTTTCTAGAAGAAGTACAAAAGAATGCAATGACATGCGTAGTAGGTGCTGTAGGTGCTGATAAGGAATATGACTACGGTAAGTCTGATAGTCCAGAAATATTAGCTCTGCTGGTAAATATAAAAATGCAGTGACACATCGCTAACACAGTGAGTTGCTCCAAAGAAAGAAGAGATGGCCAACTACCAATAAAGATGGCACATGGCTGTTGAGGTTCTAGTTAGAAGGAGTGCAGAGAGGAGCAACAAAGATGATTAGGGTGCTGGAGGCTAAAACATATGATGAACGGTTGCAGGAATTCTGTATGTCTAGTCTAGTGAAAAGAAGGACTAGGGGTGACATGATAGCAGCGTTCCAATATTTGAGGGGCTGCCACAAAGAAGAGGGGAGGGTCAACCTATTCCTAAAAGCCCTTCAGCATAGGACAAATAATGGATGGAAGCTTATCAAAAACAGATCCAACCTAGAATTAAAGGGAATTTTCCCAATAGCGAAAACAATTAATTAGCAGAACGGCTCACTGACTTCAGAAGCTGCGGGTGCTCCATCATTGAAGGGTTTTCTTTAGAAGAGATTGGATGGCCATTTGTCCAGAATGATATAGAGTCTTCTGCCTGAGTAAAGAGTTGGGCTAGAAGACATCCAAGGTCAATTCCAACCGGGGTGAAATCCTGCACGTTCTGACGGGTTCTGGAGAACCGGTAGCGGAAATTTTGAGCAGTTCAGAGAACTGGCAAATACCACCTCTGGCTGGCCCCAGACTGGGGTGGGAATGGAGATTTTGCAATATCCTTCCCCTGCCATGCCACACCATACCCACTAAGTCACGCCCACAGAACCAATAGTAAAAAAATTCTGATTTCACCACTGCTTCCAACTCTGTTATTCTATGTTCTGGAGTCTTGTGATCAATACAGTGAGATCCACCCTGACCAAACAAGAAGAAAGAGATGGATGATGACCATACTGATGACCACATGTTTATTTGATTTTTATCTCACCTTCATTCTTCTAAATAAATAGCTCGAGGCAATGAACATTCCTAATAGTTCTTCTTCCTTCTGTTTTGCCCACAACAACATGAGATGGGTTGGGTTGAGAGAGAGAGATGGACTTTTCCAAAGCCACCCAACTGTTTTTTCATGCCTAAGGTTGGGATCCATGTGGGGAGAAGCTTCCACAGAAGAAGGAAAAGGACCCTCCGAAGACCCTCTGTGTTTCCATAAACTTTATGATTATCTTATTTACAGGTAATCCTTGATTTACGACCCCAATTGAGCCCAACATGTTCTGTTGTTAAGTGAGACACTTGTTAAGTGAGCTTGTCCCATTTTATGACCTTTCTTTCCACAGCTGTTAAGTGAATCACTGCAGTTGGTAAGCTGGCAACTCGGTTGTTAAATGAATCTGGCTTCCCCATGGACTTTGCTTGTCAGAAGGTCGCAAAAGGGGGTCCCATGACCGTGGGAGACAGCAATGGTCCTGAGTATGAACCAGTTGCTAAGCATCTGAATTTTGATCCCATGATCATTCAAAAGGTTGTGACTGTGAAAGTTGGTCCTAAGTCCCTTTTTGCAGTGCCGTTGTAACTTTGAACCGAGGTGGTGCAGCGGTTAGAGTGCAGTACTGCAAGCTACTTCAGCTAAATGCTAGCTGCAGTTCAGCAGTTCAAATCTCACCAGCTCAAGGTTGACTCAGCCTTCCATCCTTCCGAGGTGGGTAAAATGAGGTTGTTGGGGGCAATAGGCTGACTCTGTAAACCGCTTAGGGAGGGCTGTAAAGCACTGTGAAGCGGTATCTAAGTCTAAGTGCTATTGCTATTGAACGGTCACTAAAGGAATAGTTGTATGTGGAGGACTACGTTTATTTGCCATTTTATTACCAATGTTTTTACATTGGAATGGAGACACTCATGATCAATGAGGCCATTCGTATGTCAAAAGTCAGTGCACGACTTCTTCCCATAACAGAAGAACAACAACAAATGTTTGCCCTACGATCCTTTGCGCATCTAAGAAGAACCCTGTGTGGGAGAGTGCAGAGGCATGAAACCAGGCTCAGTTCTGAGATATTACAGAACAGTGATGCCTTTTTTGGTACTGAGTGCCCAAAGCACATATGTGGGCGCACGAATGCACACATGCATGCCAGAAACCCCAAAATGCAATGCGAGCGGCCCCTCCCTGCATGTGGCCAGCCCCTGCGCATCCACGCACATCCCCGGTGCATGCGCCCCACCCCCACGGCCTGTTTTGGCTTCCAGGTTGGTGCAGGAGGCTTTCCAGGCCCAAAGCAGGGCACAGGGAGGCCCCATTTTGGGCCTGGAAAACATCCTGCACCAACCTGGACCCCCTTCATGCATGCGCCCTGCACCCCCCATGCATGTGCATGCACATCTGCCCATGTGCCCCACCCCCCACACGTGCACGGGAGAGACCCAAAGACCAGCTGGCCGTCGGGAGGTATGCGCGCATGCGCGGTAGACCTGGCCTGGGGTGACAGCTGGCGGCCCCGCAGAGAGGGCTCTCTGTGCCATCTGTGGCACGCATGCCATAGGTTCTCCATCCCGGTTATAGAACCTCCAGGTGTGGTTTGGAAAATAGACATGAAACCGAATGCACCTGTTTAGTGATGTGCTATTGTGATCGAGGGCACTCCCTAAGATGTGCATTGAAAGGAGGAAGCATATCTAAGGCCATCGTTTATTTCCCATGCTCAGCACTTTGCTTTAGAAGATAAGCCTTCCCAAACGATATAAGCCCTGAAAGCATACTTTGCATTATATGGTTTGAAATAAAGCTTTTGGGGGAAGGGGGAAAAAAAAAAGGAGTCATTTATGGTAATCTTTCAGGTGCTTTACAGCTTTGCAGCAGAAAGGGTCACATCAACTTAGAGCATGCAATTTTTCACAGCCAGCACTTCAAAAAGCTCAACAGGAAGGAAGAAGTGCACTTCAGCACAACCTCCGCGAGTTCTGTTGTCTCCCAAATTCCATTCTGTAAGTCAGTTGTTGTGAAAGGAAAAGAAAAGAACTAGAACAAAAGGTCATTAGAAAAAGCTTTCCCACTGACATGAAAAGCAATTATGATGTCTTATAGTCATCTTCAAAGTTGGTGGGCGCTATAAAGCAATTATTGTGGGTTTTTTTTTTTTCAAGTTAAACATACAGAATTATTGTCAGAAGATTAGTACACTTTTCTAATATTTCACAAATGGAAATTAGGCAAGGATTAAGATAGGATTTAGGGTAGGATTTTGGCAGTGCCCTATATTTGGCATCTCCACCCACTCAGCAGTGTGGGAGGACAAAACCTTTTCCTTTAGGCAATATTTCTCAGCCTTGGCAACTTTGAGATATGGGGACTTCAATTTCCAGAATTCCCCAGCCAACATGCTGCCTGGGGAATTCTGAGAATTGAAATCCCCGCCTCTCAAAATTTCTCAAAACACTGCTTTCTTCAAAGGAATACTGTATAATTCAATGAAGAGGTCCATGTTTTTCAGGAAGGATCCAAATCTCATTGATTGCATTTCCAATTAAAATCTTCAGATATAAAATGTTGGTAGCAGGGATACCCTGAAGTAACCTGATGTCCTTACAGACCTTTTTGAATTATAGATTCCATAACACAAATCAACTTTGGCAATGGCCAAGAAATATGACAAAACATTTGGAAAGCAGGAGGTTGATTTCCTCTAAAAGGGGAAATCGGGGGGGGGGGGGGGGGCAAAAGCCCTACTAAGCAGGTATATACAAAAGTATGAAGGTTATTGCTTAATGCATTGTAAGCCGCCCTGAGTCTCCGGAGAAGGGCGGCATATAAATCGAATCAATCAATTAATCAATCAATAAAATAATATCGAGTAGACTAGACAAATCAACTGACGAAGAATAAAGAAATAGCAACGGCCATAGCAGTTCAGACTTATAATACTACTTCACAGTGCTCGAAGAAGTTTACAGAGTCAGCATGTTGCCCCCAACAATCTGGCTCCTCATTTTACTGACCTCGGACTGGATGGAAGGCTGAGTCAACATTGAGCCAGTCAGGATCGAACTGCTGGCAGCGGGAATGCAGAGTTAGCCTGCAATACTGCATTGTAACTTCTGCACCACTATGGCTATATAGCAATAGCACTTAGATTTTATACTGCTCCACAGTGCTTTACAGCCCTCTCTAAATGGTTTACAGAGTCAGCATATTATTTATTTATTTATCTCATCATATTTATATTTATGTTAGAGGTGGAGCCCCTTTGAGAGCTGTATGCAACGTAATTTCAACTTAATGTATGCCAATTAGCGTACATTCAACGTGACAAGTTTAAGTGTCCCATTTAATTTTTTTTAAAAAACAAAACTTGACTGGAAAAAAGAAAGGGTTAAGAGAAGGAAAACTAAACACTGTAATTCCATGCCCAGTTTTAAGAAAGCAGATAAAGCTTTGGCAGCTCTGATTCTTAAGAGGCTAAAATATTTATAGCCAATTAAAAATTATGAGTAATTTAAATCACCAGCTCCTATTGCAACTGATTTTATCAAATTGTGGTAACAATTCCAAGCAACCCAAACACTTTGTTGCTTTGGATAAACAATAGGCAAATTGTTGATTGTCTTAATTTCCTAAATTTTGCCTGTTTAACAAAAGTGTACTTTTGGGTCATCAAAGCTTTCCTAGATTTTGTCTTCATCCTGGAAAAATAGGCAGCACAGGCAGATAGCTAATTATGAATCTAATTATCAACACGTGTCTCCCTTGTCCCAGTTTTTCTCCTTGCTCGGAGAAATGAGGAAAAAAAGCCCGTTGAGTTTATATTAGTATAGAGTTGAAACACATGCTCAAATTCCATTAAGATTTAATTTGAAGACTTCTGCTGTTCTTATCAACTACGTCAGAAGGAGAAAAGCCACAGGAAGAATTTTTTCTTATTTATAACTTGATAAAGATCGCAATCGGTAAGGATTTCATTTGTATCCTGCTTTTCTACTGCAATTACCCAGTAGGAATTCTTTTGGTAGGAGAAAGAATCAGCAAATAAAAAGTCTTTGCAACATCAGTTGACTTTCTACTTCTCTCAAGAGAGGGAACAATTCAATCATGAATCCATAATTATATACATTATCATACCAATTATAGCAATAGTTTTATAACATTAAAAAGCACCCACCAGTTTAGGACAAATGTCATCCGCTGTGACATTGTCACATTTGTACAGGTGGTCCTCAACCTATGACCACAACTGAGCCCAGAATTTTTGTCACTAAATGAGACAGTTGTTAAGTGAGTTTTGATCCATTTTACAACCTTTTTTGATGCAGTTGTTAAGTGAATCACTGCAGTTGTTCAGTTAGTAACATGGTTGTTAAATGAATCTGCCTTTGATTGACTGAAGGTTGCAAAAGGTTGGCCCCAGGACAGTGCAGCCATCATTAATAGCAATAGCATTTAGACTTATATATTGCTTTACAGTGCTTTACAGCCCACTCTAAGTGGTTTACAGAGTCAGCATATTTTCCCCAACAATCTGGGTCCTCATTTTACCCACCTCGGAAGGATGGAAGGCTGTGTCAATCTTGACCCTGGTGGGATTCAAACTGCCAAACTGCTGGCAACCGGTGATCAGCGTAAGTAGCCTGCAGTACTGCACTCTAACCACTGCGCCACTGCGGCTCAATATGGTTTAGTTGCCACATGACTCTGGTGATGCTGCAACGATCAGAAGTGTAAAACAGTCATAACTCACTTTTTTCAGGTCCCTAAACAAACTGCTGTAAGTCGAGGACTACCTGTATACATTATCATACCAACTTTTCATAAAATCAAACTGCAAGCAACTTTTCACAACGTTAAAAAATGCTAACTGATTCAGCCAAAGGTCATCTGTGTCTATGGAGATTCTCAACCATCCAATTCATGATGGGCCCAAAGGTGCTTTTCCAAAAATCAGAAGGACCTTTGGGTCTTCTGCTCTGACATTGTCACTTCTATAACTGGCCAATTCAAGGTCTCTGAGACCCTCACAAGTCTTCCATGTGTCAAGCCATACTGTCCCTGTTGACTCAGAACATCTCAATCACTTCAATGCCTTCCAACCAGGGGTGGCCTGCTGGGGGTTTGCAGGGATTCGGAAGAACCTCTAACTAAGATTCTGTTCAGTTTGGAGAACCCCCAAATCCCACTCCTGGCTGGCCATGCCCACCACGCTACGCCCGTCCCAGGAGTCCCCATGCAGCCCCTTTTGGATGCAGGTAAGTGCAGAGCACGCGCAGAGGCTCAGGGAGGGCGAAAAATGGGCCTACTGGAAATTCAGGAAGGCCAGAAACAGACCCGTTTCCGGCCTCCAGAGGGCCTCCAGAGCCTGTGGAGGCCATTTTCGACCTCCTGGAGGCTTGAAAAGAGCCTCTGGAGCCCGGGGAGGTCAAAAACGCCCCTCCCACTGTGGCGCAGGAGGCCAACTAGGCCACGCCCACCATGGTCACGCCCGCCCAGCAACCGGGCAGAGAATTCCTTGCTAAAATTTTTGAAGCCCACTCCTGCTTCCAACTCTATATTTCTGTCAGACTTCTCTCTTTTCTAAGGATTTTCAATCTCTCTTTTCTAAGGATTCAACCCCGCCCTCCATTAACTATCACCAGAAGTTGAGGGATCTAGCACGGCCCGATAAGTGGTTTTTACTGCAGACGTGACATAAGTCATATTTATGCAGAAAATCAGGGTACAAAAATCAGAACACAAAAATCAGGCCTTATAAATAACTAAGAACTCTGCAGTTTCTACTCTTTTAAGCCTTTTTCTTTCTTTCTTTCTTTTCGGGTCAAAAGACTTTTGGTCATTCTTTTTGCAGTCTTAAGAGACTAAACCATCTGTTCCATGTTTATTTAATGGCGCTACTTGGCCAAAGACTCATTACTTCCCACCTCACCAACTTCAGCCTCTACGGATTTAATTACAATTTCACGACTCTCCCTCTCTCCCTCCCCCCCGTACATTTATTTCTAATTCCTTATAAAGCTAACTAAGTTAAGGATCACTTAAGGAGCCAAAACTTCCCTCAGTTGAACATTAACAGATTTAACAGATTAATGGAGTTGGAAGCCCTGCTCAAACACGAGACCCTACACCATTTCTGACAAATGGCAATCCAATCTTTTCTTGAAAGTCTCAAGTGATGAAGGTCCCACAACTTCCGAAGGCAGCTTCTGTTCATTGGTTGATTGTTCTCACTATCAGAAAATTCCTCCTCATTTCTAGGTTGAATCTCTCCTTGGCCAATTTCCATCCATTCTTCCTTGTCTGGCCTTCAGGGGCTTTGGAAAACAGCTTGACCCCCTCCTCTCTGTGGCAGCCCCTCAAATATTGGAAGACTGTTATTATGTCTCCCCTGGTCCTTCTCTTCACTAGACTAGCCATGCCCAGTTCCTGTAACCATTCTGCATATGTTTTAGCCTCCAGTCCCCTAATCATCCTGGTTGCTCTTCTCTGCACTCTTTCTAGAGTCTTGATATCTTTTTATAGTGTGGTGAGCAAAACTGGATGCAGTACTCTAAGATGTGTACTGTGTGTAAAGTGTGGTCTTACTAGGGCTTTATAGAGTGGTATTAGTACCTCAATTGATCTTGATCGTATCCCTCTGTTAATGCAATTTAGGATTGTGTTGGCTTTTTTAGCCACTGCCACTGCACACTGCTGGCTCATATTTAGCTGGTTGTCCACTAAGACTCCAAGATCCCTCTCACAGTCACTGCTATTAAGCCTGGTTTCCCCCAATTTATATGTGTGCTTTTGGTTTTTCTTACCTAAGTGTAAGACTTTATTTTTCACTATACTGAATTTCATTTTGTTAGATAGGACCCAGTGTTAGATGAAGAAGTACTTCTTGCTATAATTCTTGGATCTCTCTCACCACTGAATCTCTCCTAAAGTCTGACCCAGGAAATCACATTAAATAATTTTTGTCCCCATTGTGTGGCTTCCAATTCTAACTCACATCAGAATTGTCACAAACAATCTGTTTTCCTTCTGGCAAGGAGCCATCACTATTCCTCCCGTTTGCCAAACAGCTTGAAGAACTAAGCACTCGCTCTAGTTTTGTTAGCAATTTTACTCAAAAAGGATAAAGCAGCTACCACAGTGAAAGGTAGTGAAAGGAAAGCCAAATGTGGTGCCCCTCTCCAAGAAAAGGGTCTCCAATACTATATAGTAGCATCATTACCATAACGTATGCCTTGCCTTGCCTTTTTTCATAGATTTTTTTTTTATTTGAATGGGGAAGACACTCTGCTTCAGTGGTGGGATTCAATTTTTTTTACTACCAGTTCTGTAGGCGTGGCTTGGTGGACATGGCATGGCTTGGTGGGTGTGGCAGGGCAGGGGAAGGATACTGTAAAATCTCCATTCCCACCTGACTCCAGGGGAAGGTTACTGCAAAATCCCATTTCGTCCCAATCAGCTAAGACTCGGGAGGCAGAGAATAGATGGGGATGGGGCCAGTCAGAGGTGATACTTACCGGTTCTCTGAACTACTCAAAATTTCTGCTATCAGTCCTCCATAACTGGTCAGAACCTGCTGAATACCATCTCTGCTCGGCTCCCAACTCAGAAGATTGAGAGTTTGATCCTAGGTAGTGGGAGATGTTTCTCTCCCAGGGCACAAAGAAAAAATATCTACTGCTAACTCTGCATGGCATCAGGAAGGGCATCTGGAAAGTAAATGCTCAGCTCCATCCAGTCGCCCCAACTTTAGCCTGAATTAAGGGATTACAGGATTGTAAACAGGGAGTTTTTTAATTTATTTTTTTATTTATATCCTACCTCTATTATTTTTAATAAATAACTCAAGTCAGCAAACATATCCAATGCACCTTTCTCTTCCTATTTTCACACAACAACAATCCTGTGAAATGAGTTGGGCTGACAGAGAATGACTGACCCAAAGTTACCCAGCTGGCTTTCATGCCTAAAGTGGGACTCGAACTCACTGTCTCCTGGTGATAGACTCAAACTACCCCAACTGGCTTTAATGGCTATGGTGGGACTTGAAATCACATTCTCCCACTTTCTAGCCTGCTGCCTTAAGCATTAGACCAAACAGACTCACTGCTTGACTAGTGAGTCCAAATTGATTATGCCTTACAATAGAACAGATTATTTCCATAGATAGATTCTTTGTCCTTCATTTGACCGCTAACACATTTAAGCTCTGCTAGTGCAAGTTGCTAGAATCATCCTTTCTGCAAGATTTACCTCTCACCTCAGAATTCTGGAAGGCTCATCTCTGAAATAACGAATGGCTGGCAACAGCAGGGTCCACCCCTCTGCGCCGAGAACCATGTGGCTCATTTGCAAATGCATGCCTTTGCAAATCATGGTTTATGGCTTAGCTTGTGAAATAAACAGGTCACTAAGCTTCAATCAGCAAAACAAGCTGAAAATGCATGCGTGCGTGATCTGGGTTGGATTCAGATGCCATCTATAGATTGAAAAAAGAAATCGGAGATAGAAGTTGGTGCAGCGGAAGGAAAAAGAGCCATCTCTCTCATATTCCCTGAGCATTTGGGCTTCAGTACAGCCCAAATGCTTGGAAGACTAAAACTCTGGTCCCAGTGACTGATCCAGGTTGGATCCTGCAACAATATCCTGCAAGGTGGATTTGGTTTAAATCAAATTGATTTAAATCATTATTTAAATCACTATAGTAAAAAGGCTTGATTTAAATCAACTCGATTTAAATCATTATTTTTGAAGAGCAACTGTCATCTCTGTCCCACAGCGGCTCCTCCTCTGACCCATTGTTGATTCACCGACAGTCCCATTCACTTTAATGACACAGCTGGTGATGTAGCAGTGACACAACAAGCTGAGGGACGTGGCAGGCAGCAGGTGAGTGGATGCCCCCTAGCAGGCGCCGCCATGATGGATCTGAAATGACAGGGGCTCTTTCACTGTAAGAACTCATTCTTGCTGGTAGTTAGAATCTTTAATGTGATTATTTGCAAACAAAATGAAGGTTTCCTATTTAGCTTGCAGAGCTAAACTCATTCAATGGATTCACTGAATGAGTTTACCAAAAACGTAAATATTGCAGAATATACACAGCCAATGCTACATAACTAAGCTCCATTTCATGCTGAATAAACTAAATTATTAATGCATCTTAAATAGAAAACTATATTTATATAAAAGCATTTTATTAAAATAAATTTGATAAAAATTTTAAAAAATCCGATTTACATTTTTAAAAATCTGATTTTTTTTTAAAATGAGAAAATCATCTATTTTTATCCACACTAATATCTGGGGACATGTTTATTTGCCTTCGTTCGTGCAACAACCATCTCTATCTATCTGGCTTTGGGAGCAGATCCTTTACCTACCCCGTTCTCCAAACCTCACCTTGCCAAAGAGGGGAGGGATTAGCAGGGAAATTGGCACAGACATAAAGGTCCACAGTTGTTCCACAGAGTCTCACACTTCTAAATGATTAAAGGTAAATGTAAAGGTTCCCCTTGCACATATATGCTAGTCGTTCCCAACTCTAGGGGGCGGTGCTCATCTCCATCTCAAAGCTGAAGAGCCGGCGCTGTCCGAAGAGGTCACTGTGATCATGTGGCCAGCATGACTAAATGCTAAAGGCGCACGGAATGCTGTTATCTTCCCACCAAAGGTGGTCCCTATTTTTTCTACTTACATTTTTTACGTGCTTTCGAACTGCTAGGTTGGCAGAAGCTGGGACAGGTAACGGGAGCTCACTCCGTTACACGGCACTAGGGAGTCGAACCGCTGAACTGCCGACCTTTTGATCGACAAGCTCAGCATCTTAGCCACTGAGCCACTGCGTCTAAATGATTAAAGTACCCTAATTTCATTGATAGAAATGGTGCTGGATCTCAGGCTCTGCTCCTAGGTTTCCTTGTTTCCTGATTCTTTCTGACTCAACAGCTTCTCTCATGAACAAAAGCCTCTCCCGGCCCTTCAGCCAGCAACAATATTTAAGTTTTAGCTCAGTTTTTCCATCCTTTTTCTCACTGGTTAGTGCCCTTGAGCAATCCACACAATCTGCTTTTATACTGAAGCTCTTACACTTTTGCACTTAAGAGCATTCATGAATATTCTAAGACATCCTGCCATCCAACCAGCCCTGACACACACAACTACCCACATAAGTTAATTGTGCGCTCTTATGTGCACCAACAATTCCAGAATTTAAATATTTGGAAGAGGGGCATGCCATGCAGCTCCAGATTTGCAGCCTGAAGAGGATTATTAAAAATGCTACCTTTATTTTGCAGCTCTTGCTACATGGTGTGCTCCAAAAACTAAAGTTTGTATCCTCCTAAAGCAGGATACAAACCATCCCACCATCAAATGTAAATTAAACACAACATTCTAAGAAAGAAAAGTGAAGAAAAACAAAGATTCAGTAGAAGAAGAGGTGGGAAAGGGGGGTAGGAATGGCCGCAGAGGGAAAAATGGGGGAAAGCATATTAGAAATTGCATAACAGGAAGAGAAAATGCCATGATATTTATCCGAGTTCAACAGCCAAAGCTGAATTAAAATCAGCGGACGTCACCAGGTGAAATTATAAGAACCGCTAGCTATAAAAGTTCTAAAGTGAAATTAACCAAGATAAGAAATTGTAACGGCATGTGAGAAAGACCTTGGGAGACAGGAGGGAGAGCCAGATTGACAACTGACCTGTAAAAATGTATCTCGTGCCACAGAAGGAGGGAGGAGTGAGAAGCATTTCAAAAGAGACCCTCCCTACTTTTCTGGAGAGTAAAAGGAAATGGGGGGAGAAGTACTTTCGACCTTGCAAGATTCTGTTAATGTAATTTGACAGTAAAGACAGAGGCAGAGGTGCTATTCAGCAGGTTCTGACCAGTTCTGGAGAACCGGTAGCGGAAATTTTGAGTAGTTCGGAGAACCGGTAAATACCACCTCTGACTGGCCCCGCCCCCATCTATTCTCTGCCTCCTGAGCCGCAGATGATCGGGAAGAAATGGGGATTGTGCAGTAATCTTCCCTCTTCCCCTGGAGTGAGGTGGGAATGAAGATTTTGCAGTATCCTTCCCCTGCCATGCCCACCAAGCCATACCCATCAAGCCACACCCACAGAACTGGTAGTATAAAATTTTGAATCCCACCACTGGACAGAGGTAGTATTCCTGGTTGTGCTTTTTGTCTGGAGTAACTTGAAGGGCTAATAGTTAAGTATACAACCCCTCCTTGGTTATCCTTACTATATTTCCATCCACTAACTTTTTTGGCTGCTGCCGCAAACTGCTGGCTCATGTTTCCTGTAAGCAATGATCCACTAGAACGCCAAGGTCCCTCTCCCAGTTAATGGTTTTGAGCCTAGTCTGCACTTATATCTTTGGGTTTTCCTGCCTAAGTGTAAAACACTGCTTTATTCCACATTAAATTTCATGTTGTTGGACAGGACCTCTTGTTCAAGTCTGTCAAGATCTTTTTTTGATCAATGTCTAATCAGTAGACATAAGACTTAGAATCTAAGAACCTTAGAATGTATTGTCACTTTGAATATGCACTAATCGACATACCATATTTTCCGGCATATAAGACAACTGGGCGTATAAGATGACCCTGCTCAGAGCCATTTAAGGCTTGTCAGAGCCTTATGGGCTGGTCTGCCTGGTTACAGGAGAATGAGACCCGGCGTATAAGATGACCCCCGACTTTTCAGAAGATTTTTGTGTGTTAGAAAGTAGTCTTACACGCAGGAAAATACAGTACATTAAAATGAATTTTTGTTCCTTACAGCTCTCAAAGGATCTCAAGCTCTAATATACACTACATAAACCAAATAATAATAATAATAAAAAAATTTATGCACGTACCCACATCTATTATTATGATTATGACCGTGTCATATTATGACACGGAGAAACAACACAGTTTAGTTCAGATGTATACATGTACATGGCAAGAGAAACAAATCTTGCAAGTTTACCAGACAGATGGCCTAGGGAAGGGGTCTCCAACCTCAACTTGGCAAAGAGCTTGGTGGTGCAGTGGACTAAGTGCTGTTAAAGTAGCACTTAGTTGCCAGCTGCCTATAATTACCGCAAGTTCAAATCTCACCAGGCTCAAGGTTGACTCAGCCTTCCATCCTTTCGAGGTAGGTAAAATGAGGACCCGGATTGTGGGGGCAATAAGCTGACTTTGTATAAAAAAGAATGCTGCTGAGGGGGGGGGGGTGAAAGCCCTACTAAGCAGGTATATACAAAAGTATGACGGCTATTGCTTAATGCACTGTGAGCCGCCCTGAGTCTCCCGAGAAGGGGGGCATAAAAATCTAACTAATAAATAAATAGATGAATAAACTTGAAGACTTGTGGACTTCAACTCCCAGAATTCTCAACTCTGGGAGTTGAAGTCCACAAGTCTTCAAGTTGCCAAGGTTGGAGACCCCTGGCCTAGGGAACAAAGCTTTCTACAGTGATCAATGTGTAACATATACATATATGATTGCTTTTGACCCACCTATTCTAGAGATAATTTCCTGTATCATTTAACACCCCTGAAAAAAGTGGTGTTTAACGGTTGTATATCCTCTGTTCTAGTTTCATATATTATATCACTGGAGACAAGCACTTTCTGATACCCAAGCTGCTGGGAAAAGGTTGAATCAATAAACCAGAGCTGATCTAACATGTTCTATGGAATCCTTTGGTCCCCGCTAAAAGGGTGGGCAGACTATGTATTTTCTTGCATATTTCCACAGAAAATCAACAGAAGTGCTCTGAGGGTCATAGAATAGCAATAGCAGAATCATTTAGGCTTACTGTATATGCCACCCCGCAGCCTTACAGAGCACCATCTGGATAGTTTACAATGTAGAAGCATTATTTGCATATTGCTCCCAACAATCTGGGTCCTCATTTTCCCATCAGGATCGAACTCCAAGCTGTACAGAGTTTGCCTGCAATACTCACTTTAACCACTGTGCTAGCAGGGCTCTATAGGCTACATCAGGGGTCTGCAACCTTAAACACTGAAAAAGCCATTTGGACCCGTTTCCCACAGAAAAGAAAACACTGGGAGCCACAAAACCCTTCTCGTGCGTGCCTATTTCTTGAGCGGCCACAAAACTAGCATATGTAGTTGAATTAAATGTTCTGTTTTCTTCTGAAACTTTTCTTTTCTTGGATTTATCCATGGTTGGCCTACCGGGGTTTGAAAAGCTCAATAAATTGTGTGCTGGCGAGTGTCGCACATTGGCAGTTGTGACACATATTTTGAGTGATGGAGCCACAGCAGAGGGGTGAAAGAGCCATATGTGGCTCCAGAGCCGCAGGTTGCTGACTCCTGGGCTACACGTTGCCCTATATCCGTGATGGCAAACCTGTGGCACATGTGCCAGAGGTGGCATGCAGTGCTCTCTCTGATGGCATGCGAGCCATCACCCCAGTTCAGCTCTGCTGTGCATGCGTGCATACCTCCCGCCAGCCAGCTGGTCTTCGGGTCCCTGCCGCACATGTGCAGGGGGTGGGGGGCATGTGTGTGGGGGGCACACATGCATGCACAGGGGTGGGGCGCATGCAGGGGGCCGTGCATGCATGCTGGGGGCGGGGCACATGTGCAAGGGCCACTCACGCATTGCGGTTTGGAGGTTTGGGCATGCACACACTTTGGGCACTCAGTCCAGAAATGTTAGCCATCACTGCCCTATATCAAAGTAATTTTCCACAAGAAGGTTTGGTTTGGTTTGGTTTGGTTTGGTTTGGTTTGGTTTGGTTTGGTTTGGTTTGGTTTGGTTTGGTTTGGTTTGGCTTGGCTTGGCTTGGCTTGGCTTGGCTTGGCTTGGCTTGGCTTGGCTTGGTTTGGTTTGGCTTGGCTTGGGTTTTGGGGAGGAGAAGGTGCCACTTCTCCCTTCACTGGCCTCAGGATAAATCTTTTTTTATTCTGGATGTGTGTAAACATCAAGGACCTTCACGGACTCTGTATCCCTTCCTTTGAGTCCCAGAAAAATCTTACCACCTCCCAGGGCAAAATGCAAGGATTCACAGTGTTTTCTTTACATCATATTTTGAGACAAAATTAAAAACTTGTTATGCCACAGATGTAAACACAAGCAGATTTGCTTCCTCTGCATACTTCTCTGCAAAGTATTCCATTTTTCCTTGGTGCAGCCAGCAGGTTTCCCCAGACAGTGTTCTCTTTGCCTTGTTTTTAAAGCTCCACATTTATCTCAGAGCTCTTCCATCTGGTCCACATCTCAATGGGCAGCCAGAATCCGAGTGTAACCACTAACACTTCTCACTCAACCCCTGACTACCCACCGTCTTTCTCAACCAGTTTCCATAGCAACCAGGGACTGACAAAAAAGAAACTAGGGTAAGAAAGATTTTTAAGTTACCCTATTTTGAAATTTCTTATCAAGTTTCCAATATTCCACTCACTGTTCACATGGAAACAAGGAAGAAGAAGCAAGACGGAGGGTTTCTTGTTTCTTTTACTAGGCACAAACCTATTCCAGATGCACGGAAAGTTTTCACTGCCCAGGTGGGTGAGTTGCAAGAGAGGAAGAAATGAGAGGAGAGGTTTGAAGACTAATGTTGCATATAATAACAAAGTGACTTTTCTGAATGCAAATGCATAGAAAGGAGGGTTCTGTTTAGCAAAAGGACAAAGGATGCATGCTTATTTACAGAAGGAACACTTTTATAAACTGTAGAAATCTCAAAGCAGTTTTTAGCAATTTTCAAGCAGTTTTAACATTCAGTAAAAAGAATGTTAAAAAATGGGGTAAAACTCACTTAACAAATGTCTCACTTAACAACAGATACATTGGGCTCAATTGTGGTCATAAGTTGAGGATTACCTGTTCTGTCCTTGTGGGCACTCATGCTCCCACCAGTGTTGTTTTTTTTTTTTTAAATCAGTTTCAGGTAGAAAGCACTATGCAAACTATAGTATAAATCAGGGGTGTCCAACCTGGGCAAATTTAAGAACCGTGAAGTTGAAGTCTTAAAGTTGCCAGGCTTCGACACCACTAGTATAAGTCATGCCATGGAATTTACATGCCTTTTAAATAAAGAGCTCTCTCTTTGCATCTTTTGTGATTTCTGTGTAGTCTCCTCTGAGATGTCCATTTGGTCTCTCTTGGTTCTTTTTTTTTCCCCCTAAAAATTTTGAATAGAATTCAGTTGAAATATCTGCTGTTTAGAAGTAAAAAAAATCACACTTTTTAATTTGTCCCAATCAAATGGGGTCATTTTCCACTTGAATCTTTCAGTTAAGGGGGGAAAAAATCCTTTTCCTCTTACCTAGAGGTCTGATAGGAATTTTATTTAGGACAATTATATCTGTATTATCAACCTTCAATCTTGTATTAAGATGCTGTTAGAAAACTTGTTCGCTTGCCTTCTCTAACTAAAACATCACTTGGAATATTTCTTGTTATTGCGAATCTTGAATTTATATAAACTTTGTCTGTCTCTGCCTCTGTGTTGTCTTCTTCCCAATCCCGCCCCCCAAAAAATGGCCAAAGCTTGTATAATTTCCTTCCAATATTTTCATCAGAAGCCTTTGGAATAGCTCTAAATCTCGGACATAATTCCTCCTATTTCACTTCCATTAGCGCCAAATTATCTAGTTCTTTCTCCATCTCTCTTTCTATAATTTCTGCCTAACTATCCAAATTTTCCACTTGTCACTAACTTGTTTTCTATCTCCAGACATTTGTTTTACAGAATTTTTCAATTTTTAAAACTTCTTTAATCTCCTTTTTCATCTTAACAAGTCTTTCATCTATTTTTTTTCTCTAAAGCTGTAAATTTAGTCTCAAGTGACTCAGCCAGTTTACTGCCAATTTGATCAAAGATTTTCTGCAGTAAATCTAATGGAATATCTGTTTCTGCAAGTGGTTTCAGGGAATCTCTCCTCCCTTCTATTCATGCTGCTTTTCCAGTTGTTGTATTATATTATAATCCACAATATCTAAAACAAGAAAAAAGGCAAATTCCTCCCTTCCCATTTTCCTCATATCCATGGTTACCATCAGGAACACAGTCTGCCCACTTTCCTTTCATTTTATAAATTCTGTCAATTGTCTATAATCCTTAGTTGTAACCAAAAAGAAATTCCCATGGAAGTCTGGTTTCATTGCCTAATTCGATTACATTTATTCCAACACATTTTCATGGGAGAAAAAATGTTTTAAAAATACTCCTTTTGTCAGTTTTAAACTTTAAAAAAATCAGCTCTTGCTAAGTTTTTTTTAAAACCAAACATTCTTTAGTCTTTAAATCCTCAAATCTTCTTTTAATTTTATAATCCAGAAAAAATGAAACTTGCCAAGAGGGATCTTTCCCTGCACAAAAGAAAATCTCTCTTAATCTGTAGAATAATTAATTCCAAAAGTGAATCAGAAATGAGGTTTGCCCGGGCTTATTGTCCATAAAGGCTAGATTGTGGCTGAGTGTATAGATGGAATCCCAAGCCTCCTAGCCACTGATGGGCAAAAATTTCCATTCTTGAAGTTTACTTACAAAAAAGAGTTATCTGGAGAACAAGTGGATTATCTCAGAATCTTTTCTTTATCCAGAGAGAATTTCAATACCCAGCGTTGGGCATGTGGGCACTGATCTCCACCATGATGCCATCTCTGCTCTTTTGGAGATAGCAATTTCTCCATAGACCTCACCAGAAGCCTGGAGGTCATCACTGTATTTCTCTTTTTAATTGTCTTTATTTTATGACTTTTCTTGCCACAGTTGCTAAATGAATTGTTACATTAGATAACCGTTACACAGTTGTTAATACAATTGTTACATTAGAAACACATTTGTTAAGTGAATCTGGCAAAGCTCATTGACTTTGCTTGTCAGAAGAATTCCAAAAAGTAATCACATGACCCCAGGACATGACAAGGGTCATAAATATGAGTCAGTTGTCAAGCTTCTGAATTTTGATCACAGGATCATGGGGATGCTTTAAAGGTTGTTAAGTGTGAAAAATGGACATAAGTCACTTTTCCAATGATGCTGTAACTTCAAATGGTCACAAACGAACTGTTGTAAGTCAAGAACTACCCATATCCGGGTTTACAAGAGAGCAAGGAACAATCATACTCCTATCTTTCTTTGTGTGTGAAAAAGGAGACAGGATTGTGGTAATACCACACCCACCATATTGCAGATTTTTCATCATATCTCCACAGATGCTTCCGGAGTAGAGATGTATGAGATTGCGTGGGGCATTGAAGCCAATGTTGCCCACAGCTCAGGGGTGAAATGCTCCCGGTTCGGATCAGATCGCCCAATCCAGTAGCGATGGTGGCGGGTGGTTCGGAGAACCGGTAGCAAAAATTCCTGCGCGCCGCCCCTCCCACCATGCCCAGATGAGCCGCGCAATCATCAGAGGCTGGTTTTTTTTTAACTTTTAAAAACATTTTTTCTTCGGCCAAAAAAATGCTTTTAAAAGTAAAAAAAAAGCCTCTGATGATCGCGTGGCTCAGCTGGGATCGTCGAAGAGGTTGTAGAAAAAATGCTTTTAAAAACCTCTGATGATCCCAGCTGAGTTGCCTGATCACCAGAGGCTTTTAAAAGCAATTTTTTTACAACCTCTTCAGCCGAGTCACCCAGTCACATTACTCCCCCCAACCAAGCCACGCCCACAGAACCGTTAGTAACAAATTTTACATTTCACCACTGCCACTGCTGTGTTAGAAAGAATAGGGACGTCCATGGTTTTTTTTAAGTATTCAAAAAGAAAAAAATCATTAACATATACTGTTATTAGCATTTACTACATTAGGAGTCCCCAACCTGTGGTCCATGGCCCACTACCAAGCCACTGACTAATTGCCACTGGGCCATGTGAGGGGATGGCCGGTGCACACACATGATCCCACTGAAGCAAGAGTCATCATAGATGCTTGCAGCCCCACTCTCGCAGCCCTCGTCGCGGGCATTCACAGCCACTAAATGAATGGCAGTAAGTCGAGGACTACCTGTACAAAAATGCTAGACGCTTATTGGCAGAATTGTGGAATAGAATTTTCGAATAGAAAGAAAGAGTGCAGATAATCCTCAACTTACAACCATTTGTTTAATGACTGTTTGAAGTTACTAGGATGCTGAAAAAACTGACTTGCTTATGCTTATGACCATTGCAATGTCCCCAGAGTTATGTGATCAGAATTTGGACACTTGGCAACTGGCATGCATTAACTATGGTTGTAGTGTCTGGGGGGAGAGGGAGGGAGGGGTGTGTGCATTGTGATTGCCATTTGTGAGCTGCCTAAAGGGCAAGGAAACAGGATTTACTCAACATTTACTCAACAACTGTGTGACTTATTTAACGCCCATGGAAAAAAATTGAGTGCATTTCATTTAAAAACCATATTGGTCAGCAATAGAAGTTCTGGCTCCATTCCCACGAGTCGAGAACTCCCAGTATATAGAATTAGAAATAGTCAGCTCCAGTGGTGGGTTCCTCCCGGTTCTGCCGAGCCGGTAGTGGTAACGAAATGATGTCACCAAACCAGTTCTGTCCCCCCTCGCCCCTCCGCTCCCCCATTATTCTTATCTTTTATTTGGCCCCACCCCTAATCTATTGCTGCCTCCTGAGTCCCAGCTGATGGCTAGACAGGAAAAAACTGTTTAAACTCTTGCCGCAGGGCTTCAAAGGGCCGCCCTACAGCTGATCAGTGTTAAAAGAAAACAAATGAGTAGATGGGTGCCTGTAAAAATAAATGGGTAGACCAGTGCCTGCAAAAATAAATAAATGAGTAGACTTGTACAGCTCTGCAAGCAGTTAAAAGCCTGGTAGACCAGTACCTCTGCTAAATCCTAAATAATTGTCACATGACCATCAAGCCATGCCCACAAAATAAGCCACGCCCACAGAACCAATAGCAAAAAAAAATTAGAACCGCCCCTGGTCAGCTCCCATTGTGAATGAGAACACTTCACAGTGCAACACTTGGTTGCAGGTACACTGGCCAAACCTTTTAATATTAAATTTTAGAGTTAAGCATTCCCTTTGAGATTATTATTTTATGCTTTACCTTTCAGCCAGGATTTCGAAATAGCTCACACTTAAAATACTAAGCAGTGCCTTTTAAGTTCTCAATCTTTCATATAAAATCCCGTGGTTCTATCAAACCATTTGGAAACCAAAATTCTTTTTTTTTTTCCAGAAGAACCTGAATATTTTTACAAGCATCATGTTATACTTTTCATTTACAGTAAATTTTAAAGATTTTAAAAGTTTCCTTGTCTTGTGTTGTGTGTAGAGCATAGCCCGGTCTCACTTGAAAAGTCCTGCTCGTACATCTTTTGCTCCTTTTTATATTGTTACACATGCCCTCAATTTTGGCTTACGATTACTAAAAAAATCACAGCCTATTGAGGAACATAGATCTTATAAGCCCCTTTGCTTTCTACCTGAGCTCTCCAGTTAGATGTGGTTAGAGAAGACAAAGAATACAGCTCTGGCCAACAGTGGAGAAGTTCAGTCCTTGACTTCTCCCTCAACCACAATTGAGCCCAAAATTTCTGTTGCTGAGACAGTTGTTAAGTGAGTTTTTCCTATTTTATGACCTTTCTTGCCACAATTTATTAAGTGAATCACTACAGTTGTTAACTTAATAACTTGGTTGTTAAGTGGACCATGTTTTCACATTGACTTTGCTCATCAGAAGGTCACAAAAAGTGATCATATGACCCTGGGACATTACAGCCGTCATAAATATGAATCATTTGCCTAGTATCTAGACTGATCATGTGACCATGGGGATGCTGCAATGGTTGTGTGAAAAACAATTATAAGTCTCTTTTTTTTCACTGCTGCTATCTTTGAACAATCACTAAAGGAACTGTTTTAAGTCGAGGATTATCTGTAATTAGGGACCCATATAACACAGTGACATAGTTAATTTGAAGTAAAAGTAGAAGTTTACTGACCCCTCCTTGTTTATCTTCCTGCTTTATCTTTAGTCTGGTTTCAGCCTAGACCAGGGGTGTCAAACTCGATTTCATTGAGGGCCGCATTAGGGTTGTTTGACCGTGGAGGGCCAGGTGGACGTGGCTGGCGTGGATGTGGCCAGCTTGTGTCACTCGTATCGGGGGCACCTGTGGTGGCCCAGGCAGGGCTGGGGGATCCATTGTCTCCTTCCTTTCTCCCTCCCTCCCTCTCTCCTTCCCTCCCTCCCTACCGTCTACCTTCCTTCTTTCCTTTTCCTTCCCTCTTCCCTCTTCATTCTTTCTTCTTATTCCCGTCTTTCCTTCTTCTTTCTTCCTTGCTCTCTTCCCATATTTTCTTCTTTTTCTTTTTCTTTGTCTTTCCTCTTTCCCTTTCTCCTTTCCTGTCCCTTCTTTCTTGGACGCTCAAACGCAAAAGGGGAACTATTTCTACTTTTTCTTTCTTTCTTTTAGTTTGTTTTGCTAGCCCTCTGCCAGCAAGAACGGAGTCTGTTTTTTTTTTTGTTGTAGTTGTTGTTTTTTATTTGATTTATATGCCGCCCTTCTCCGGAGACTCAGGGCGGCTTACAATGCGTTAATCAATAGCCTTCATACTTTTGTATATTTATACAAAGTCAGCTTATTGCCCCCACAAACTGAGTCCTCAATTTACCCACCTTAGAAAGGATGGAAGGCTGAGTCGGCCTTGAGCCTGGTGAGTTTCGAACTGGTGTAATTGCAGACAGCTGGATGTTCCATGCTGCCTTAATAGGAGCCATCAGCCTCCTATGCCACTCAGGCTGGTTTTTGGTAGTAGAGGGCTGCAGGAGGCCATTGCAACCAAAAACAGAGCCTGGGAGGGCAGCACGCATCCCTCCAGAGCTCCGTGTTCACTGGCAGAGGCACTGCAGGTCAGTCCTTCGCTGTTTCCAGGGTGATCCTGGAAAGGCCAGATCTAAGCACCCCGAGGGCCAGAACCAGCCTGTAGGCCTCGAGATTGACCCCCGTCCCCGGCCTAGACTCACAATACTTATTAGAACTCACCAAAAGATAAAACTAGACGCAAATTGATAAGTCTAAGCACACATTCGGTTTCATTGGTGGTGGTGGGGGTAGCATTTTGTGTGACCCAGGCCACTGTAGCCTACTGAGTAAGCCATACTTAAAACAAAAAATGGCTCAGCATGAGGTAAACGTCTGCAATTAATGGACTAAACTCACTTAGTAGGCATCATGGCTGAGTGGAGATGTTAGCTAATGCAAGTACAACACTAAACATTGCATCTTAATGCCTCTCCAAGATAGCATCAAAGAAATAATAAAGTGTCCCCCCCCCCCCCCACTGACTTTCAAGAGTAGTTGTGGAACTAATTAAAGTTATGATGTCTGAAACAGAAAGCACAGATATTGGGGAGGAGAGAAAAAGACAGAAACATTTGGACAGGAAATCTCTCTGAGCCTTTGCATCTTTTCTTAGATGATGATTCCCAACCACATACATTCAGAGAATGCTCTTTTATTTATTTTTTTTAAAAAAAGGAGTTAATTAATTTTCACTAAGGCTGTGCAATGTTTCAGATTCAATTCCAAAAAAATGCTTCATGGAATGTAAGCAGCATTCTTCGGTAACATCAGAAGGCAGCAACATCTCCCTCCCCCCCCCAAAAAAAAGATCAGAGCATGAACAGCTGGTGTGTGCAGTTGTGGAAATAGAGGCAGCTGCTTTAATGAGACACTCACTGGGTTTGCATTTCAGAATTGAAATCGAAGCATTGCATAGACCTGTGATGGCAAACCTGTGGCGCATGTGCTACAGGTGGCATGCAGCGCCCTCTCTGTGGGCATGTGAGGCATCACCCCAGTTCAGCTCCACTGCGCATTTGCACGTGCCTCCCCCCCCAGCCAGCTGGTTGTCGGGTCTCTGCCATGCATGCATGGGGGACAGGGCGCGTGCGGGAGGGGTGCATGCACAGGGGGCGGGGCACTGCAGGGGGTGCAGGTGGGGGGGGGGCACACATGCATGTGTGGGGGTGGGGGTGCAGGGTATGCGCAGGGGCTGGGGGGTGCATATCGCACTTTGGGGGCTCAGGCATGCACACGTATTATACATGTGCTTGTGCTTTAGGCATTCGGTCCGGAAAAGGTTAGCCTCACTGGCATAGACCTAGCAGTCATGTAATCATCTCATCTGTCACATATCAGAAATATATTGTCCTGGACATAACATTTCAGGGGCAATCTAATACTCAGAATGGACCAATCTCATTGGTCCATTTTAAATATCCAAGACCCACAACAGATAATATAAGAAAGAATATGAATATGAGATTCTGGGCAGCGCGAGAAAATATTTGCCAAGCGCTATCTTGACCTCAGTTTTTCAGCTGTCAATGCATGCATCTGTCTTCTAGCAAAAGTGACTGTGCCTTGGTATCAATTTTTCTCCTTACTATAAGTTCACCATTTTGTTATACCTTGAATTTGTCATCATCCGTGCAAGGAAGAATAGGCATGTGCCTTCAGCCCTTCTGATCTCTTTTCTTTTCTCTTTGTACTAGGACTTAAGCAGTAACATTAACCCTGAAAAAAAGATGGTGGTTTGTACTGTAATTCACAATTTACATCAAGGGAGGGCAGCCATACTAAATCATTCCTTGCCTCTGTGCTGTGAATTGCTCTCACAAGGAGAGCAATTGTTGCAATGAGTCTTCGGGCAAACATCACAAAAATTCAAAATTTTCCATAATGTGTATAAATTAGTATAGGTGTTATGTTTTTCAAAGCAATAATCCCTCTGTCATTACATCTGGTATTATCAAATAAAATTTTAACTTATCAGAGCTAATTGCTTAACAACTTATTAACAGTGCCAAGAATGGAGATCTCATGAAAACAGGATTTACCTTCATATTGCCTCAATGTTGGGCTCCGAAAACCAAAAAAAGACTAAGATTCTTCTAGCAATAGCAATAGCAGTTAGTTAGACTTGTATACCGCTCCGTAGTGCTTTACAGACCTCTCTAAGCGGTTTACAAATGTCAGCATATTGCCCCCAACAATCTGGGTCCTCATTTCACAGATCTCAAAAGGATGGAAGGCTTAATCAACCTTGAGCCCCATCAGAATCAAACTCCAGATTGTGAGCAGAGGTATCCTGCCCTATTGCATTCTTACACTTATGTAAGAATGCAACAGTGCATTAAGATCTACAATGACACATTTATGTCACTGTAGATCTTCTTTATTGTTTCTGTCCTATAGACAGGAGTCTTGACAAACTGAAGCAGATGACTTGATGGGCTGCCACAGAGAGGAGCGGGTCAAGCTATTTTCCAAAACACCTGAAGGCTAGACTATTTTGGACATGGGATGCGACACCCAGAAAAATACAGCATTCTTAAGGACCTCCAAGGAAAAATTGAAGGCAAATGAGGTCCAGGCAGAAGAAGAATACTGTGGCTTCAAAATCTAAGGGACTGGTTTGAACAAAACTCAGCAGCACTTTTTCATTGCAGCTGTTGATAAAAATAGATCACCAACATGATCAGCAATGTCCAATGATGGATAGTCTAGTGAAGAGAAGGACCAAGGGAGACATGATAGCAGTCTTCCAATATTTGAGGGGATGCTACAGAGAGGAAGGGGTCAAGCTATTTTCTAAAGCACGTGTAGGCCAGACAAGGAATAATGGATGGAAACTGAACAAGGAGAGATTCAAAGTTTCTGAGACTGAGAACAATCAACCAATGGAACAGAAGTTGCCTTCAGAAGTTGTAGGAGTTTCATCACTGGAAGCTTTCAAGAAGAGACTGGACTGCCATCTCTCAGAAATGGTGTAGGGTCTGCTTGGGTGGGGGGTTGGACTAGATGATCTATAAGGTCCCTTCCAACTCTGTTAATCTGTACCTGTATCTGCATCTGTATCTATATCTGCACCGTAAAGCGTATACTCCGGGAACTATTTAGGGAGGAATCATTTTCATCCTCTTTCTCTCACACAAACTGTGTTGTCTCTTATTCCTCCAAAATACAGTCTCTCCCTCCTTCCTGGGAATTCAGACAACTTTCCATCACATAAGGTAAAGGTAAAGATTCCCCTCGCACATATGTCCTAGTCGTTCCTGACTCTAGGGGGCAGTGCTCATCTCCATTTCAAAGCTGAAGAGCCAGCGCTGTCCAAAGATATCTCTGTGGTCATGTGGCTGGCATGACTAAATGCCAAAGGCGCTGTGACCTTCCCACCAAAGGTGATCCTTATTTTTCTACTTGCATTTTATACATGCTTTCGAACTGCTAGGTTGGCAGAAGCTAGGACAAATAACAGGAGCTCACCCCGTTATGCTGCACTAAGGTTTCGAACCAGTGAACTGCCGACCTTTTAATCGACAAGCGCAGCGTCTTAGCCACTGAGCCACCATGCCCCTTCACACACCCCTTGGCTATTTCATGATAAATAAAAACAAGAATGACCCACTTTCCCAAGATGGATTTCATCAATTCTCTCAGCCTTTGAACACCTTTTAATTGTCTTTCATCAAGCACAATGAGACTTGATGTCAAACATTCAGAAGAATTCTCCAATTATCATCATTTTTACAAGACCTTTATTTAAATCTATCCTCAAGGTTGAAGAATTCCAAAGGGTGAGAATGTTTCTCCAAGGAAGCTTCTCTGGCTCCTTACTCCTTTGGTTTTTCTGCCTTTGCACTATTTCCTCTCTGCAATATCCTCTGAAATGGGATGATCTCATAATATTTCAAATGCAGCCACCTTCTAAATGACATAAGGCAGCCTTATGTTACACTACAGTGCCCCCCCCCCACCTTTTTAAATTTGATTTATATGCCGCCCCTCTCCGAAGATTCAGGGCAGCTTACAAAGCATTAAGCAATAGTATAATTTGTATAAAATATAAATATATTTATACAAAGTCAGTTTGTTGCCCCCACAAACTGGGTCCTCAATTTACCTACTTTAGAAAGGAAGGCTGAGTCAACCTTGAGCCTGGTGAGATTCGAACTTACAGTAATTGCAGACGGCTGGTATTTAATTACAATGCATTAGTCTGCTGAGCTATCCAGGCTCCTTGATGTACAACTGTTCATTTAGTGACCATTCAAACTTACAGTGGCACTGAAAAAAGTGACTTACGACCATTTTTCAGACTTACGACCGTTGCAGTATCTCCATGGTCATGTGATCAAAATCTGCATGCTTGGCAACTGACTCATATTTATGATGATTGCAGTCTCCCTTTGTGACCTTCTGACAAGCAAAGTCAATGGGGAAGCCAGATTCATTTAACAGCCGTGTTACTAATTTAACAACTGCAGTGATTCACTTAACAACTGTGTCAAGAAATGTCACAGTATGGGGCAAAACTCACTTAACAACTGTCTCGCTTAGCAGTGAAAATTTTGGGCTCAAACGTGATCGCAAGTCAGGGACTATAATCTGCCCTATGTTATTACTTGCAATTCCGTCACTTTCCTAAGGATTTCTCATACGGAAGAGTCTCTTTTTGTTAAGTGCGGCACACAGGATTTAATCTCTTCACTGAGCAAACCTAATATTTCTTACTTTATCTGAGAGGGGAAAAAAATACAATTTTCATACAGAACTCTAAAACTGACCCATGGAGTTCAAAGCCACTGTTTGAATTCTATCCTTTGCAACAAATCACACTGAGGCCAAGAAACAGCATTCTTTCCCCTTTCTGTTATACTCGGGGGTTGTTTAGTTCGTTAGTTTGTTGTTTTGTTTTTGCCTCAGCCATTTCAGTTGCTTCTGTTAAAGCACCTAGAGACCGAAAGGAAATACAATTAATCTCTCCATAGCGGGGAAGATGCTGTCCGCTGTCCAGGTGCTAACAGCAAATGGGCAATTACAAGGGCCCTGCTATTTTTCTTGCTTATGGTGCTTAAACTTTAGATCAGACTTAGACAGGGTAGCTTTTCAACTAGAGGATAATCCTCTTTCGGATAGAAGACGGGGTCACCAGCTACAGCAGGCGTAGGGAACCTGCAGCCACCTCGAAGTTGTTGCTCATCATGTTCAAATAACCCTTATCGCGTTTCCTATGGATGCTGGCAGAAGGTTTACTGACACTTGGAAGGGCCACAGACTCCCCATGCCTTCTATGGAAGAACTGAGAAGACAACTTGGTCCTTTCAAAGATAATGAACATCCTACTTATAATTGCAAAGTGTAAAAATGAGCAGAAAATGCATTCAAAACTATAATAATAATAATAATAATAATAATAATAATAATAATAATAGTAGTAGTAGTAGTAGTAGTAGTAGTAGTAGTAGTAGTAATACTACTGGAATTTTAGTTGTGGAATTTTAAATATTTGTCTTAATCTTAGCCAAAGTTTATATGGATTTTTAAATAATTTTTAACTTTTATGTACCATTTTTTATCTGGCTGTTCACCGCCCTGAGTCCGCAAGGAGAAGGGCGGTATATAAATCTAATAAATCAAATCAAATCAAATCAATAGTAATAGTAATGGTAATAATAATTTTATTTATATACCATCCTTCTCCTGAAGGACTTGGGGTGGTGTACAGCCAGTTTAAAACATAGATACACAGATATCATAGTTAAAATTAATTAAAATCATTAAATAATTTTGGCCGAATTTTAAAACCCCAAAATTTAAAACCCCCATTTAAAATCATTCAATTAGACAGCCCCGCCTGTCGGAACAGTAGGGTCTTAAGGGCACAGCGGAAGACCCGGAGGTCAGAGATGTTACGAATGTCCGGGGGCAATTCATTCCAAAGGGATGAACTAAGACCTATCCTTGCACTGTTTGTTCCTAAGCATGACACTGCCATTATTTTCTCCAGATAAACTATAGATATAAAATAAACATGCTGGAAACAAATAACATTAAAAAAAAAAGACCAAAAAAAAAAGACTTTTACTGAAAGGAACAAAAGCCAGCAGAGCTATTAAAATCGGGCGAGACAGAGATCTAATCTGAATTAAGTCGGTTTAGGATTCAGTCTTGTTGAAGTAGAAATGATCGCTAGATAAACTTTGTCCCATCTTGTATGAAGGTCAGGTGGGAAAGAGAAGAACTGGTACTATACTAACCACTTGATTCAGCTAGGAAGTCAGCTTGGGCAATGCACCAGATTAGCAGTTGAGACAATGAGACTTTAGTAGTTGAGCTCCTCTCTCGGGAGATAACAGTGGTTCCCTAGGTGGCTCAGTGGCTAAGACGCTGAGCTTGCCGATCAGAAAGGTTGGCAGTTTGAATCCCTTGTATAGGTCTCCTGCGTGAGGAGGGGGATTGGAGTAGATGACCTCCAAGGTTCCTTCCAACTCTGTTACTTTGAGAGGCTGCTTAACAAGGGGGAGCAAAACAGAATGACAACCTGTTTAGAAGTAATTATATGGAAAGGAGGAGGAAAACAGCTCTGCAGATGAATAGGGGCATCTCGTTTGCAACCCCGGCCATTGCTCTGAAAAGCAGAAAGGAACATGTATGCACTTCCCAGGAAAGAATGTTGTGGTCACAAAGAAAGCACAACGACCCAAGCCCAAATTTAGTGTTCAAAACGCAGGAAAAGCACATTACAAAACAACCGTAATATGATCGGCATGGTTTTAACTGAACCATGCCGTATGAACACAGCTCCTGTTATTTGCAAACGATAGCTTTTGGCCTAGGGTAGGGAAGGACTCCAGTTTGCTTCTGCAGCTATATGAGCAGTTGAGGACTCCTGAGGAGCCACTTTCTAAAATCATGCAGGGAAGACCCCCCCTCCTCCCCACCATCAGAAGATGCTGTCCCTTTCAAGCAGAGAAAATATCTTACCACGCCATCATGCCTTGGTTACCTGGGCCTTGATTGTGTGTGAACCATGTTCTATGGCAAGGGTCTCCAAACTTGGCAACTTTAAGACTTGTGGATTTCAACTCCCAGAATTCGTCAGCCAGCTTTGCTGGCTGAGGAATTCTGGAAGTTGAAGTCCATAAGTCTTAAAGTTGCCAAGTTTGGAGACCCCTGTTCTATGGTTTAGAATGCTGTATAAGCCTTTGTCTTATTCCATAACCATAATTAAGAAAACCATGGGCTTAGCTTGGCTGCTAAGATCATTCCAATTTTTCTTGGGATGAACCCAAGATCATTCCCAAGATCATTCCAATTTCTCTTGGGATGGAGCCTGGGACCTATCACTCCCCATCTCTGTAGGCTGAAAAAGAAATGCCAGATTTTTTGTGTGTGCGTGGGGGGTGGAGGGGTTTCAAATAGGGAAGGCCTTGAATAGCAGCTGCAACGTCTTTTTGGAATGCCACCTGCTTGTGTTCTCCAGCAAACCAAGTTTTCATAGAGGCTCATACTGCAATGAAACTTTGCAACAAGGTTACTCCATGGCTTCTTTAATGGTGGTCTGATGAACAGAGCACAAGGAGAACCAATTTTGTTTTGGTGAGGATTCTTTCAATTGAGAGAGACAGACAGACAGAGACAGAGACAGAGACAGAGAGAGAGAGAGAGAGAGAGAGAGAGAGAGAGAGAGTCAGAGACAAAGAGAGAGATGATAGATAGACAGAAAAATAAACAGACAGATAGGTAGACAGATGGAGAGAGAGAGAGAGAGAGAGAGAGAGAGAGAGAGAGAGAGAGAGACAGAGAGATGATAGATAGACAGAAAAACAGACAGATAGGTAGATAGATGGAGAGAGAGAGAGAGAGAGAGAGAGAGAGAGAGAGAGAGAGAGAGACAGACAGATGATAGATAGATAGATAGATAGATAGATAGATAGATAGATAGATAGATAGATAGGCAGGCAGGCAGGCAGGCAGGCAGGCAGGCAGGCAGGCAGGCAGGCAGGCAGGCAGGCAGGCAGGCAGGCAGGCCGGAAGCTAGACTGCTGCTTTAAGAAGTCTATCCGCATGCCCAGAAAAAAAATCAAAACCAAAGGTAAACAGGAGTTCTAGAAACATCTCAGAGGACCACAAAGGTAGTAGGGGCAACCTCCAGCGACTGGCACCTGTTAGATGATGGGAAGGTCACCTCCCAACAAAGCCACAGTACGTTCTATCAATTCCAGATTTTTCTGCACTCTCCAGAAGTTTGGGGAACTCCAGCAATGGGAGGAAATCATTGAATCTAGAACCCTGGGACAGATCTGGTTTTCCCTCCCCATATATTCCTCTCAATGAATCTGTTCCTCCTCCCTCCCCACACTTTAGATTAGAACCTGTCAAAGACCATCAGAGATGCAGCTTGGCCTCTCGGTTTTCATATGCAAGCATTAAAGACTGCAGAAAGCAAGTAAGAGAAGCCATATATTGATGGAATATTTACAGCATTAAAAAGGACTGGCTACTAAAAAAAGGTTATCAAACCCAAGTAGACAAATTTCCCTCAGTACTTATCCTGAAACTAGACTGTAGATATTATTACAGGAAGAAAAAGACCATTGTCTTTATGATGTGTCTTCTTCCTGGAAATCACGAGGTAGGGTGGAAAAAGAGACAGCGAGTAAGGATGCAAACCTTTATGCTTCACCCTTCAGAAGGACAGTCATTCTGCCTCAATTAAAATCCTTTTCCAAAATGGATTCTTTTCCCCCCTTAGTGTTCAAAGGTTGTCTATGACAACTTCACAGTTAACTGTATCACCACTGTACAAACAGAGCAGCCTCCAGGGGAAAACACAAATCATATCTCCCATCATTTGCATATCTGTGCAATCTGTTCCACTAATTACTAGCTGGATGGCAAAGGGGGCGGGGGGGGGGGGGGAGAGAAAAGCCACAAACGATCCCAGGTGTGTTAGAGGGATGCAAATACAACCTGCAGAAGAAAAGCACAGAAATGGTATTCTTAAATGCACGGGATACAGCGCCAAAATGAGCAATTGCAATGGTTTAGAATCTGAGATCTTTCTCCCTCCCAAGGGAGGGAAAGTCACAAGCATCTGACAATCAGAACCCTTCAAATAGTGTTTATTTTCTGCCTTTAATTAAGCTACAAGTCCAACTCTACAAATAATGAAGACCCTCATGGTGCCACAGAGACCAAAGTCCTTAAAATCTACAAAAGCTTGAAATGATAGGGTGTGTATTTGCTAAGCCTGCTACAAAATTCGTTGCTGGGTTGAATGCATTCAACAAATCTAGGAGCACAAGGTTTTTGGGTTTTTTTCCCCCTCTTAAGTTCCAACATCATTAACCTTTCTCTCGTTCATTACTTTTAAGGAGAGACTTGGAAGTTAACAATTTTTTTTAGTGCAAGATGTATTGATCATTTAACAAATCATAAACTCATTTCTCTTCCTCCTTCATAGGTGAGAAGTTCAATTTAAAATCTTGTCAGTGTCACACAAGATGAAAATATGATGAATACCCTGGTTAATTTTCCATAAAAGTTGAAATTTCCAGGTACCTCCCTTGATGCAAACCTGATAAAAAAAATGATTAAGGTGTCAAGCTAGAAACTAGGAGATGGTGAGTTTAAGTCCCGCCTTAACATTGAAAGCCAGCTGGGTGACTTTGGGCCAGTCCCTCTCTTTCAGCCCAACCCACCTCACAGGGTTGTTGTTATGGAGAAAACAAGAAGAGGAAAGGAGTGTCATGTATGCTTGCTGCCTTGAGAAATAATAAAGGCCAGGTAAAGATAAATAAACAAAAATAATATGGAATTAACAGAAATCAGTCCCACTACATGCAGTAACGCTTACACCCAGAAAGCTTGCAAAGGATTCTGTTAATAACTACTCAATATTTTTCCTATAATCTAGCAGTAACAGGATGAAATGCAAAAATTAAAAAAGTCCCAAATATTAAATCCCCCACATATTGAAAAAGTGCAAGGGGGAAAAAAAAAAAAAAGACACGGCTTCACGATTTCCCCTCCCTGAAGGTTATTTGCACTCATTTTATACTAATGCTTGGAACTTCCTTCTTAAATAAACGACTTGCTATTAATGAGGTGGGAGAGATTATATGAAGAAGTGGATGCAAATTAAATTGCTTCTACAAGAGCGCTGCACAAGATAGCTTGTAGTTCACCTAGAACAGATTTCTTCCCCCCTAAAGATCATTCAGAAAACTGAACATCAGAAAAGATACACCGTGTTACACAGGAAGCAAGAGCAACCTGAATTACAGACATAAAATTACCATTTATTAGGAGGTTCTCTCACAAGCATGTACCTTCCTGGGTAAGGTTAACACGCTGTTTTGTTCACCAATCTCGGTGTACGTAGGCACTCCTTTGAAAGCAGACTATATGCTGGTTTAACTCAATACTGAGATTAGTCAGTAAAACAAAATCCAAAAAGGATTTAGACTTATTTCCAGAAAGACAAAAGGAAGGGGGGGGGGGAGAGAAAGCCAGAAACAGCCAACACATCTTCACCCAATGGCTAGAATCCGTTTTCATACAATAATTTCCCTAGCTTGTCAAAGAAGAATACAGAGAAAAGATTCATACAAGCACGCAAGAACTGCCTCTAATAACAAATTGTGATGCGCGAGATGATCATTTGCAACACAGATTTTTTGCTGAACTAACAAAGGGGGGGGGGGGGGAGAGGCAGCCACCCCTGATAAAAGGAGTGGTAGGAGTCCACAAAGCTCTAAAAATCAATACCAAAAACTATTTCTGTGGCTGATGCCAAACAGCAATGTTGATTCCTTCTCTACACATATGATGTTGCCGTCCACACATTTTCTATGATAACCATATCATAAAAGAGAAAATCATCATTCATTTCCAATTAATTCATCCAGTGGTTCTCCCCAGGGTCCAGCAAAACCAAGCCAAAAGGCATTTAAAGATGGGCGGGGGGGGGGGCATCACTTCCTGAAATGCTAAATGAAGAAACTGGACCAGCTAGAAAAAAGATAAAACCACAACATTCATATTTGAGAGAGGTAGAAAGTAGCTACTGATGGATGAGAAGGTGAGAGAAGGAGGGGTCACTACAAAGGTAATTTCTAATTCCCTTTGACTCTGGAAAGGGCTGGAAAGGATGAGAAATAGGTGGCCATTGCTACCCTTTTACCAGGGAGCAAGTCACAATTCCTTTCCCACCAGCTCCGCTACAATTTAAAGAAGCAAAAAAATAAAAATAAAAAAAATAACTATGTATCACATTGATTCTGCCAGCTGAGAAGCTGGTTGTGCTGCAACACACTTCAGCACAATAAAGTAAATATGGCTCAAGATACATCAACCTGAATTCACTTCTTCATGGACTTGGGACTTACTAAGCTAGTCGCTACCTCAACCGCCCTTCAGTATGGGCAGGTCTAAAACACATTGCAAACACCACCGATATTTAAATGCAAACCTTCAAGGTATTTTGAAAACAGCACAATACATGACTTTTAAAAAGAGGATGCTTGGCACTATACTTGGGCAAGAGGGACGCTGCCAAAAATGAAATAAATATCTAATAAATGAATAAGACTAAAATAAGTATCTAATTCACTTACCAGAACAATAAAAGGAAAATGAAGCAAGGAGAAGGGAGCCTATAAGCTGGAAATGTTTACAGTTGGCCAAAGCACATTTTCGTATACTAAGTATCTGTTTTCAGATCTGGGTGTTACTTAACCAAATCTGGAATAGAAATATCCTGAAAAACAAAGCTGATCTACTTCAGCCTTCTGTCACATAATGAAAAGAATGTACGGAAGTATCCCATCCTTTGGAACACAAAAGAAAAGCCCAAGCATTTCAAAGTGTAAATAACCCAAGAGTAGCATGTATTTGGAGAACACTCTCTTTGCAGCGATGCAAACATCTACCCTCCACAATGCCACCCCATCAAAACTCTCTCAAGGCTGGGTGGATGGGTGGGTACCGTTTTTTTTTAATTTATTTATTTATAAGCACCCTAAGAAATCAGACAAACGCACAGCTTATGCCTCCGTTCTGACCCACAACATCCAACTGCCCACGCGCACCCACCAGGTCCAACCCTCGGAATGAAATCCACCCTACCTGACAACTCAAGACCCGCTTCTCCTCTTGCTGCCGATGTACATACAGTTCCAACGTTCCTTTGGGCTACACGTGAAAGATTACATCACACAGGCACCCGAGGTAGAGACACAGGGCGTGTGCGTGTCCCTCTGTGCTGGGTTGCGTTGCGTTGCGTTGTGTTGTGTGCATCACCCACACAACACAAGGGACAACCCCAGGAATAAAAGTAAAAGGATGCAGCCGGCAGGACCTTCCCACTCACTTCGCCAGAGCTTCGCCCTCCTCGGGGCGCTTCTGAGCGCCAACCTCGTGTCCAGCGCCCAAAGGGAGAGAGAGAGAGAGAGAGAGAGAGGAGGGCTGCCATTCACACGAGCCGTTCCACCCGGGGACCCTTGGCGGCAGCCGGCGACTGGCAGAGCAGCCCAAGGGGGGCTGGCTGGCTGGCTGGCTGGCTGGCTTCGCCCAAGCCACACACTCGCGGCTCGCCAAAGCGGGGCGCGCGGCGCGAAGGCTCTCTCAGGCGGCGGCTTCCTCGCGCGTCGTGGGAACCCAACCCAGGGAAAAGGGCGCGCCCGCCCGCCTCAGCCAAACTTACCTGCCCGTCCACTGGAACTTTCAGCTGGAGCAGCAGCAGCAGCAGCGCCGCCTCCGCCCCGCGCGGGTCCGCTCGCCAGGCATCGCGCGCGCCACCCGCCGCCGCCGCTACGCCGAAGGCGAAGATAATAAATCCACATCGCTCGGGAGGCGACCCAGGCGGCTGCCGCAGCTCGCCCGCATCCCTCCCTCCCGCCCGGGCTCAGCGCCGGCGGAACCCTCCAAGCGGCTGCGAGCGCCGGAGATGCCCAAGAGCGCAGCCGCCGCCGCCGCCGCCGCCGCCTCAGCCCTGCCTGCGCCTCGCGCCGGCGTCGCGGCCACTGCTGGCTTCCCCGGCAGCGGCGCCGACCACTCGGCTCCTCGCCTTTTGCCTCCGCCGCCGCTAATGAGCATGCCCGGGAGAGGGAGAGCGGGCATGCGCGGTGCCGAAGCCGACGCCGCTTTGTCTTCACCTGCTTTGCCAGCCGCCGGGCAGGTGGCCCCGAGCGAGCCAGCGGCCCGCGGGGGAAAGGAGAGCGAGAGAGCGGGCGGGCGGAGGGCCCGGGGCACCAGGGGAGGAGGACGCGGCTCCCGAGGCAGCCGAGGGGGGTGGCGCGGGCGGGGGGAGCGTCTCCCGCTTGCCTTCGTGCCCGAGAAGGCACCGAAGAGCCCCGGGTGGGTTGCGAGGCGGGTCGCGGGAGCATCGCAGCGCCGGGCGGGGGCGCCGGGCGGGGAAAGCAACAGGTCGAGAGCGGAAAGCCGAGCCCGCGCCTTCCGCGGGGTTTGCGGGATCAGCCCCGGGTCTTTCCGCCCGAGCGGCCGCTGGGACGTCGGACGCCCAAACCGAGGCAGGGAAGAGGCTCTTCTCTCCCCCCCTCGTAGGGAGGCGGGCGGGCGGGCGCTGGAGATCGCGGCGTCCGGCGCCGGTTAAGTCTCGCCGCGGAGCCGCCGAGCTTCCCTGCCGGAGGCGAGTGCGGTTAGCAAGCGAGAAGATGCTGGCAGCGCCCCCGGCGCCCCTCCGGCCCTGGGCTGAGATTTGGGGGCTCTCGGATGTTGATGAGAAGGCGGAAGGCAGAGATCCGAGCTTCGGATGCAATGGGGGCTCTGCGCCCTTCCTTTGAATTTTTTTTTTGGGGGGGGGGGGCTTTTCTGGTTATTCTTTCTGCCCTTTTTACACTGAAAAACCGAGCACCAGTTCAGATCCATTTCTGAATGTTCTTGATAGCTATCTTCTATCATGCCCCATCCCATCCATCCATCCTTTTGTAGTCGCCCTAGAACAGGGGTGAAATCCAACAGGTTCTGGAGAACCGGTAGCGGAAATTTTAAGCAGTTTGGAGAACCGGCAAATACCACCTCTGGCTGATCCCAGAGTGGGGTGGGAATGGAGATTTTGCAATTTCCTTCCCCCAGGAGTGGGGAGGGAATGGAGATTTTGCAATATCCTTCCCCCAGGAGTGGGGTGGGAATGGGGATTTTGCAGAATCCTTCCCCTGCCATGCCCACCAAGCCACACCCACAGAACCTATAGTAAAAAAAAAATTGGATTTCACCACTGCCCTAGAATGAAAAAACTCTGACTAGGTGACTCAGTGGCTAACGCACTGAACTTGTCGATCAGAAAGATCAGTACCGGTTCGGCGGTTTAAATCCCTAGTACAGGTCTCCTGCTGTGTGAGCAAGGGGTTGGACTAGATGACCCCTAAGGTCCCTTCCAACTGTGTTAGTGTTACTATTATGAAAACATCCCAATTTTCTTCCTAGGGTACTGGGAGGAGGGGCTTTAAGGTACAAAATACTGTAGAAGTCTTGAGAGCCCTAACACTGCTTTTGAATTTCACTCTTTAAAATTCCTTAAAAAAAAAAACCCTTCTCCAAGGATCCCTGACTAGGTTCAACGTGCCTGGAGAAAGCCCACAAGCCAAAAGATGATATGATCAATGCTCTGGAAAGCAACAATTATATTACACCACAAGTTTACTTAACCAGCTTTATTATTAAGTTAAGCCATTTTAATAACTTCTCCTGAGATCCTGGATATAAAGTAACATGCAATCCAATTTTGCACAATTTAGTAGGTTAAAAGAGTGATCACATAGTGAAGTCCTTGATGTCCTCTGAGCTTCATTGTTGTTTGTAGATGTTTCGCTACCAAACTTAAGTAATATCTTCAGGGTTAGAAGGGAGTGGGGATGCTCTCTGTTTATATACAATAGTTTGCCCAGCCGCTATTAGTGGAGGTGTTGTTTTCTCTTTCGTAGTTCTTTGATTAAGTTTCTTGCAGCCCCAAAATGCTAGGGAATTCCTGGAAGTTTGGCAACTCAAGACAAATCAGCCATCAACAGGCCCATAGAGATAAATAACATTTACACACCATTCAAAAGAGACAATACAAAAGCAAAAAAAGGAAACAAAAAGACCACAGCTTGCCAATGATTTACAGACATACAGGGATAAATACTAGGATTAACACCAGACAAGCAATCGAGCAATAAACAATATTCTAAGTAAGGAATGATTGGTTCAGACCAATAATCAAGCAGTAAACAACAGTTAATCAAAGAGTTTCCAAGGAAAAAAAAACTATACCTCCACCAACACTGACAGGGCAAACTACTGTATATAAACAGAGAGCAAACTCCACTCTCTTAAACCATTGATGATGTTACCTAGTTGGGTAATGAGCTGTGCACAGGGAAACAACCAAGCTCAGAGAGAACCAAGGACTCCACAGTTCAATTCTGAACTACAGACTCCTTTTATTGATTGATTAATTTCTGGTTCAGCTCCTAGAGGTACCAACATTTTAGTAGCACTTGCTAAAAGGATGAGAAAAAAGAACATTTGTGGCAAAAGTACATAAATGTATATATAGCAAATCTGTGATTTTTTTTTCCAATTAGGGTGCTACTTCTATTTGCTCCTTATATTTCCCCAGTGAATGAACTGTGGCTTACTTCCAGATACTCTTTTGATACAGCTCAAACTATCTACCACTCTTTCTTTCTCCTTTAATTATATTCCTCTGTGTTTATATCGAAAACTTTATATCTGGTTGAGAAGCTGGTATTCTAAAACAAAGAACGATTTCCTGCATAATGCCTTTCAATTCCACATAATCCTCCATAAACAATAAAAATGTGGTATTGCTAAGAACCATAGAAGTATAACCATCTGCCCAGAACAGTCAAGCAAGCAAGCAAGCAAAGGCAACATTAAGTTGGCTAACACTGTTTAGTAAGATATGTGTAGACAAGAATTAGAAGAATTAACACATCCTCACTTTGGGTAAATTGATATTATGGGACCACCAAACACAACACAATAGCCATTTTGTGAGTTGGTAAGATTCCTCATAAGCATCTTTTTTCCAGAAGTAATAAAAGTCTCGGGAGTGTCTTACCAAAGACCTCAGAGTTGAAGACACCTACAGTAGTGGCCAAAATTATGGAAACCTTTTGGGGAAAGTGTATTTTCTGAAACTAGCTAATAACACCCCCCCCCTTTTTTTTGGAGTAGTACCATAAAATTATATATCAATGGAAAGATAATTTAATCAAGAATGTAATGCAATGACTTTTATGAAGGATTTGCTATTAGAATAGCGGTTACAGTATAAAGAAGAAAAGTGAAACACATAGAAAAAACTGAGATAGACAAAAATGATCACCTTAGAAAAAATGAGATATACGCAAGTTATCTCCATGTCAGTTAATACTTAGTTGGGTAACCTTTAGCATGAATTACAGCCTTACAATATCTTCCCAAGGAGTGAACCAAGACTTTTAGTTCTGCAGCTGTTATAACGTGAAACCAAGATTGAATGATGGCTTCTATTCACTGGGTTTTATTGCTGGGTCACTTCTGACAAAAGTTTTTTTAATTGGCTCCATAGATTTTCAATTGGGTGAAGGTCTGGGCTATTCCCAGGCCATTCCAGCAGTGGAATAGGATTATCTTGAAACTAAAAAAAAAAAAAAAAAGTGGTATTATTAGCCATCAAACCTCAAAAATATACTTTTCCCAAAAAGTTTCCACAATTTTGGCCACTACTATAAGTGCAGGATCTCGGACAATTAGATCACTCAGAAATAAAACACTATATAGATTTCATACATCCATGCCAAGCCGTAATATAGCCTTATCAGACACTTCACTAAAGTAATCTAATTTATTTATTTATTTAGCGTATGGCTGGTCACACACAGTATTAAAACACTTCATTTTTACAGGTTAAAAACAATTAAAACAATAAAAAAGCAGTAAGAAAACCTAAAAGAAAAACAGAAATAACATTTCAAAGTTTAATGTCGAGTTTGGAGATCCAGTCAGTAGCTGCCGTTGTTATGACTTACGACCATAATGAGAAATTTTATTAAGTGAGTTTTGCCTCATTTTATGACTTTTCTTATCATAGTTGTTAAGTGAATCATGGCAGTTGTTAAATTAGTAATACAGTTCTTAAGTGAGAACTGGCTTCCCCATTGCTTATCAGAAGGTCGCAGAAGCTGATCACATGACCCCGGGATACTGCAACGGTCATAAATATGAACCACTTGTCAAGCATCCAAATGTAAGTCACGTGACCATGGGAATGCTGCAAAGGTGGTAAGATTCAACAGGCCACGCTGGCTAAATAACGAATTTTAATGGGTGTTTTAGTTTTTTGAGTTTTTAATACAGGGCCAAATTAATTAATATGTTTTAATCTGTTTTTTAAATTTTGCGATATATGTTGGTTTACTGTGGCTGTGCACCGCCCTGAGTCCCTAGGGAGAAGGGCGGAATAAAAATGTAAATAATAAATAAATAAACAATAATAAAATTGACTTCCGGTGGCGCCTCCGTCGTTGTCGGCGGTCTCTTCATGACTGCTGGCCTCCCGGCGCGTTAAGAGCCGCCACACAGCAGGTAGGCGGCTCAAAAAACCCGCTCCTTAATTGAAGGAGTGGGGAGAGCTTCTGGGGGTGAGGTTGAGCCCCCTGAGCTGCCCCAGGATTTTTTTTTCTGTCCTGGGGAAGGCTCAGGGAGATGGCTCCCTATCCACCCCCAGAGTATGCTCCGCGCCGAGAGGGATCTCCGCTAATTAGCTAATTAGCGGAGCCAGACGTCGTGAGCAACACCACGACTGATTGACAACTTAAACAAGCTGAACAAGGAAGAATGCAAGTAGAATGCAAGTATGAGTTTTTTTCTTATTGATTTTTTGGAGGAGGAGGGAAAGAAAAAGGAAGGAGAGGATGAAGAGTGAAAGTGTTTTTAAGATGGCGACCGGCTCTGCTTGAAGAAAAAATGAGAGCAGAAAGTGAAAGCAGAGCTTAGTGTTGAGAGATTTTAAAAGAAACTTCTTGATACTGAAAAGAATTAAAGAAACAAGGGCTGATTTAAACAGATTTTCCTGGTTTTTTATTGAAATAAGAAGAATTTCTTTGTTCTGAAAAGTAAATAATAAGTCAGAAGTATGACTCCTAAACCTAAAGGAAGGGGGGGGCTCCCCCATGAGTCAGTTGAAGGATAAAGCTGAAATGACTCATCTGCAGGGATTTGCAGAGGTGGACTTAAAAATTTTTATAACAAGCTCTTTAATGAGTGTTGTTGACAAGATAAAAAGCTCACAGAAGAATCTTGAGGAGTTGGTTTCTGGGAAATATGACCAATTAAGTCAAACTATTACCAAAGTAGTCTTGGATCTTTCAAGTGTGGTGGTTGAAATGGGGAAGAAAGTGACTGAGATCAGCAGTAAGTTTAACTCCCAGATGCAAGAAATACAAGAAAAATTTGTGGAAGCTGAGGTTCAAAATCACAACATACAGAATGATGTCATCATGCTTCAAATTAAAACTATGGAATCAGCAATTAGATTAAGAGGTATAAGAGAAAACAAGAGAGAAAACTTAAGAACAATTTGTGCAAAGGCTTTTGCAGAATTATTAAAGCTAGAAGATGAGCTAATTCTTGGCTGTATAGAGAAAGTCTACAGAGTCAACTCACGTGTAGCTAAACAAAGGAATTTGCCCAGAGATGTTGTTGTTTACCTTACTGATAGAAGATTGAGAGATGATATCTTACAAAAGTCCTACTCTGCCAGAGTGCAAGTAGAAGGTATACAAATTAATATTTTTAAAAAGCTACCACCGAAGGTTCTAAAGGACAGAAAAGATTTTGCTTTTTTGGTTAAGGAATTGAAGAGAAGTAATATCCCATTTAGATGGGATTTACCAGTTGGTGTAATTTTTAGATACCATGGTGTGAGACATTGTTTGAATACTATTGAAAAAGTGGAATATTTTTATAAAAATATCTTTAAGGGAGCCCCGGAACATGTTAAGAATAAAAAACAAGAAAGAGAGTCTGCAAAAGGTAAACAGAAGGAAGAGATTCAAAGAGTGTTAAAAGAAAAAGGAGTACAAGGTGGTTGTCCAGAGGATCCTATTATGGATTTTTCAGATGAAAAAATTGAGCATCCCAGTGACCCTAGAGGAGGAGTACCGGACCTTGAACTGCTGGAGCAAGATTTAAAAAATAATATTACAATCCGAGATGAACAGCAGCAGAGACCCAGCGCTCCTCAAGAAATGGGGGGGTGATGCTAAACAACAGGAACTAGAAGTTAAGGAGGAAACTCAACTGGAAACCGCTGATGACAAATTTAAGGAGTATCGTGAACTGTTTCAGATTATAACAGAAAGCATTGAAAGATGTGGAAATAGGTTATAAAATTTTTAAAGCTTATACTGAGTTGGATTTATGGATTATAAAAATTTTCTATGAAGTTTATTCTGAGGACTCGAGCTATTGTAGATAGCTGTTAAAATTTTTGAGATGTATAATAATTTTTTTAAAAAAATGTTCATCCTGAGTTGGACTGATATTAGACTTATAAAAAATTTTACTGCAAAGTTTATCCTGAATTGGACTTAACATCCTGAGAAAGGTTAACAGATTGCTGCAATAGTAGCAGCGATCTGTGGTTACCCTATTATAGTTTTTCTTTGGAATTTATCATCTAGGAGAAGAGAATGGAAATGAAAACATCTTACAACCAGAAGGAATGAACTGCAAAGGGCAACAGGATTTGAAAGAGCTTTAAAGGAACATCTGGGAATGCAGTTTCTAGTTTTTTTTTCTTTCAAGGTTTGATTTTTAGGAGGAGCTGCATTGGTTTTTTCTTTCTTTTAGGGGGTATAGTATAAGCTAGTTTGAATGATTCTACCTAGAGGAGTGAATACCTTCGTGGTTGGATATTATCTATATAAAGTCACTCGGGGGGTTTCTGTGGAGAGATGCTTTATTTTGCTGATGGGGGCAGATGGAAGACGAAGCTTATTGGAATTGGATTTATGTTGGAGAAAGAATATTTAACCTCAATCAAGACGAAGAGAAGATTGAAATTTGGATTATGGAGATAGAAAAATTTCTTTTTGGATACAATTGTATGATTATAATAACATATGCATAATTATATATATTATATTGCATGTTCTATGTTTATGTTTTTGTTTTTTAGATAAGGGGTGTAGTTGGGATCAAATTATTTGATATGGATATGCAGGTTATGTTATATTTTATTATAAGGGGGATCGAGTTTGGTATATGATTAGTAATGTTAATACTAATGGATTACAGAAAGGTATAATAATTTTTAAATTGGTTTGAATATTATAATGGTTATTATTACTGGGGTTTTTTATTATAACATTGTTAACTTTAGATAAATATTAATATTTATAGGTCTATTGTTATACTTTTTGGTTACAAGTATTGGGTTTCTTTTGTTTGTTTGTTCTTTTTTTTCTTTCTTCTTTCAAAATTTTTTCAATTTAGAATTTGAATACATAATAATTTTTGCTTTTCTTGTTATATATTTTAGTGTTCTTTTAAAATTTGTAGCGGAAGTCAGGGGAGGGATGGGGAGGGAAGGGGTGGGGGTAGAGGGAGGTAGGGGGAGGGGTTGGGAGGTGGGGGTTGGGGGGGGAATGAAAAATTTTTTGTATTGTAAAACTTTTTCAATAATAAATAAATAAATAAATAAATGTGGCAAACGTTCATCAGTCACTTTTTCCAAAGCTGTTGTTACTTCGAACGGTCACTAAATTAATCATCTTCAATGCATCATGAGCACTGACCTAGTTTGGGTGATGAAACACCTGCATGAAAATGACCAAGCTCAGAATTCCCTACGCACAGTCACTCAAGCACTCGTCACTTCCCGCCTTGACTACTGCAATGCTCTCTACATGGTGCTCCCCTTGGGGTGCACCCGGAGGCTCCAACTGGTCCAGAATGCAGCCACGTGGGGACTTATGGGAGCGACAGGGCGCTCCCATGTGACACCTCTCCTGCGCGAGCTGCACTGTCTCCCAGTGGTCTTCCGGGTGCGCTTCAAGGTGTTGGTGACCACCTTTAAAGCGGTCCATGGCTTAGGGTCTGGGTATTTACGAGACCACCTTCTGCTACCAATAGCCTCCTACCGGCCAGTACGTTCACACAGAGAGGGCCTCCTCAGGGTGCCGTCAGCCAGACAATGTCGGCTGGCGACCCCCAGGGGGAGAGCCTTCTCTGTGGTGGCACCCGCCCTCTGGAACGACCTACCCCCCCAGAGATACGCATGATACCGGACCTCCAGACTTTTCGTCTGGCCCTTAAAACTCACCTATTTCATCTAGCCGGGCTGGCCTGACCCTATCCTTTTGGTTTTAAATTGAAGTTGATTTTAATTGGGTTATTTTAAATTGGGAGCCGAAATTATTTAATATCTTTTAAATTGTTTTAAATTTTGTGTACTATGTTTTATCTTGGCTGTTCACCGCCCTGAGTCCGGTTGGAGAAGGACAGTATAAAAATATAAATAAACCAGCAAACAAACAAACAAACGGGACCCTTCATTTCAACCCTGAGCTACAAATATTCTCCTTTATTGGACCCTTACCAAGTTTAAACAGAAAAGAAATCCCTAAGTGCCTTGAATAAAATGTAGGGGTAATAAAGAACCCTCATTCGCAGAAAGAAAACATAATAAACTTTTCAGCACTTGCAAAACAGATTTCGTCCTAGGTTTGGTAAACTCGCTGAACTTCCTGGCTCTCCCCCTTCCTATCTCAAAAGAATTTGAACCCCAAATTTGCTAAGATAAATGCTGTTCTGAAGCCTGTTGTTAATGTCTCAAGGTTGCTAATGCGGGGACTCCAGTGGGACACACTATTCCAGGCCAGGAAAGAGAAATAATAATTCTCTTTTCTCAGCTTTATGTTTCCCCATCCCCAAATCGTTCCATCCACCATCTTTCGATGAATTATTTTTTATTCTTTTTCTTTTTCTTTTTTTGCATCACTGGCAGGGCCCACTCTTCTCTCTGCTTCCTTCACAAAAGTAGAGGCCTTCTAATGCACTTTTGGCACTTCTACATTCACACTTTCAATCAGGACATGATATTCCTCACTATCTTCCTCTTGCTAAAAGCTTTGCCTGTACAGTATACTTTCCTACATCTGCCTTGTCTTGAGCCGGTTTTTTGAAACAAAGAGATCTGTAAATTCACCCTAACATTTTCTTTGGGGTTTTTTTTTCTTAATTCAGTGTTGAATTTGTTTATTTTTAATTAGATTTATATGCCGCCCTTCTCCAGAGACTCAGGGCGGCTTACAATGCGTTAAGCAACAGCCTTCATACTTTTCTATATTTTATACAAAGTCAGCTTATTGCCCCCACAAACTGGGTCCTCAATTTACCTACCTTAGAAAGGATGGAAGGCTGAGTCAACCTTGAGCCTGGTGAGATTCCAACTTACAGTAATTGCAGACAGCTGGTGTTAATCACAATGCTTTGAGTCTGCTGAGCTACCAGTCTCTGTAAATTGTAATCCTATTCTACAATCCTACACATAATGTGATTGTTTTGGTTTTGACTTGATCTCTCTGCAAACCCAAACTCTTGCAATATACAGATGGTCCTCGACTTACGATGGCAACATTTCTGTTGCTAAGAGAGACATTTTAAAGTGAATCTTGTCCCATTTCATGACCTACTTATCACAGTTGTTAAGGGAATCACTGCAGTTGCTAAGTTAGTAACACGGTTGATAAGTGCATCTGGCTTCTCCATTGACTTTGCTTGTCAGAAAGTCACAAAATGGGATCACCTGACCCCCGGAACCCAGCAATGGTCATAAGTGTGAGTCAGCTGCCAAGTGTCTGAATTTTGATCATGTGACCACGGAGATGTTGCAACAGCCAGTTTGAAAAACATTCATAACTCACTTTTTTCAGAGCCGTTCAAACTTTGAACAGTCACTAAATGAACTACTGTAAGTCAAGGACTACTTGCATTCAGTGAACTATGGTTAAGCTGATGAACCCAAGCACATTAACAGCGTTGGAAGGGACCTTGTAGGTCTTCTAATCCAACCCCCTGCAGACCCTGGACTATAGTCTCTTCTTGAAAGCTTCCAGTGATGAAGCTCCTGCAACTTCTGAAGGCAACTTCTGTTCCATTGGTTGATTGTTCTCACTGTCAGAAAATTTATCCTGATTTCCAGGTTGAATCTCTCCTTGATCAGTTTCCATCCATTATTCCTTGTCTGGCCTTCAGGTGCCTTGGAAAATAGCTTGACCCCTTCCTCTCTGTGGCAGCCCCTCAAATATTGGAAGACTGCTATCATGTCTCCCCTGGTCCTTCTCTTCACTAGACTAGCCATGCCCAGTTCCTGCAACCATTCATTGTATGTTTTAGTCTCCAGTCCCCTAATTGTCTTGGTTGCTCTTCTCTGCACGCTTTCTGGAGTCTCAACTTATTTATTTATTTGTTTGTTTGTTTGTTTGTTTGTTCAATTTATATGTCGCCCTTCTCCGGAGACTCAGGGTGGCTTACAATGCATTAAGCAATAACCTTCATACATTTTTGTATATACCTGCTTAGTAGGGCTTAGTATTCCTGATTTGTGCTTTTTGTCTGGATTTCTTTGAGGTGCTGATCCATCCATTTTATATTCTACACTTGTGAATTTCTTGCCAATATATATTAGGTTCCCCCATCCCGAGAAGAAAAACCAACTTCTGCAGCTAGAAGATTGTGTGATGCTTAACCCCTTGATCCTAGAATCATCCAAATGTTTTCAAGGCAAGCATTTCTTTCTTTCTTTTTTTAAAATTGGATTTATATGCCGCCCTTCTCCGGAGACTCAGGGTGGCTTTCAAGGCGTTAAGCGATAGCCTTCATACTTTTGTATATTTTTTATACAAAGTCAGCTTATTGCCCCCACAATCCGGGTCCTCATTTTACCTATCTCAAAAGGATGGAAGGCTGAGTCAACCTGGAGCCTGGTGAGATTTGAACTTGCAGTAATTGCAGGCAGCTGGTGCAATTTAATAGCACTTAGTCTGCTGTGCCACCAAGGCTCTTTTTATAGTATGATGAACAAAGCTGGATGCAGGATTCTAGGGGTGGACCCAGTTAAGACCCCTTCTGCTAAAAAGCCGCTTTTCAATTTTCCAGGAATGTTGTTATTATTTTTCATTACAGAGGAGGCCTCTGTTTCTATATCTCGTTCTCGAGCTACCTTAGATTCTCTTTAGCCTCCTTCCCACATTTCATTTGGCTTTATCACTGCAATTCTGTTATAGCGCATGCTGTCAATTCTGCAGCTTTGTTCTCTTTTGTTGTGTTACTTTACTGCAGCCTTACACCCCCTGCTTCCTCCGTGGCTAAAGGACAAAAGAAGTTATGGCAAAGCTGAAATCTGCAGATAATGGTAAAAGTTTGCCAAAGTGGGGTGACCTGGGGTTCACCAAACCTAAATCTTCTAGGACATTGCAGAATTTGCAGGATCAGATCCTCAGTAATCTTCTGCTGGGTCATATAACACTCTCTTCTAATAATGTTTGCAACTGTGGCTGTTTATTATAGCAATGTTTTTGCTCGTTACTTTAATGTATTGCTGGAATAGCTTATGTTATTATAGTCTCGCATTTCTGTCTTTAAGGGTGAAAGCAAGTCAAAATATGTTCAATAAATGAGTAATATTTAAAAGGTAAATGAATCCCTTAACAAGTAGGAGAATATTTTTTTTTAATGGGGCAATGAATTCTTTTTCCAGATTACTCAAATCCTGGGATTGTTAAAAGAGATGAGGATTCTTCTCTTGATAAAAGAACAATAAGAAGAAACATCTCCTGTTTCAGCTCTAAGAAACATTAAAATGCGTAAACCACAATAGCATTTTAGCAGCTAAAAGGAATGCTGCAATCTTTTCCCGCAATGCTTTTGAAATGGGGAGGAACTTTCTGACCATGAGAACAATCAATCAATGGAACAGAAATTGCCTTTGGAAGTGGTGGGAACTTCATCACTTGAGACTTTCAAGAAAAGATTGAACTGCCATTTGTCAGAAATGGTGTAGGGTCTCCTGTTTGAGTAGGGGTTGGACTAGATGACCTAAAAGGTCCCTTCCAAGTCTGTTAATTTGTAAATGAAGTATTGTTTTTCAGAAAGGACAAACTTTACAGCTCATGTCAATGCCTATGTGGGTGAAAGAGCCAGTTTGGAGTTGTGGTTAAGGCATCACAGTTCTAGTTCCACCATAGACAAGCCAACTGGGTGACCTTGGGCCTGTCACTCTCTCTCAGCCCTAGGAAGAAGGCAATGGCAAACCACTTCCAAAATCTTGTGTGAACACTGCTGGGATCAATCTAGACAATCTCCAGATGTTAACACTGTCTTGAAGACACTAAAAAGAACTTGGACGGAAGATTTCAATCCTAATGCAATCCCGAATTGCAAAGGGATACAATCAAGATCAAGTGAGGTACTAATACCACTCTATAAAGCCCTAGTAAGACCACACCTAGAGTACTGCATCTAGTTTTGGCCACCACACTATAAAAAAGATGTTGAGACTCTAGAAAAAGTGCAGAGGAGAACAACCGGGATGATTAGGGGACTGGAGACTAAAACATACGATGAACGGTTGCAGGAACTGGGCATGGCTAGTCTAGTGAAGAGAAGGACCAGGAGAGACATGATAGCCATCTTCCAATATTTGAGGGGCTGCCACAGGGAGGAAGGGGTCAAGCTATTTTCCAAGTCACCTGAAGGCCAGACAAGGAATAATGGATGGAAACTGAACAAGGAGAGTTTAACCTGGAAACGAGGAGGGATTTTCTGACAATGAGAACAATCAACCAATGGAACAGAAGTTGCCTTTGGAAGTTGTGGAAGCTCCATCACTTGAGACTTTCAAGAAAAGATTGGACTGCCATTTGCCAGAAATGGTGAAGGGTCTCCTGCTTAGGCGGGGGTTGGACCAGGAATGGGTTCTACTTACCTTTACTACTGGTTTGCAGTGGGGCCACGCACACTTGCTTTGCTCACTCGTGTGCACACGAGTGATGGGGTTGGTGATGTTGGGGTTGATGGGCAGAGCCTCCTGCCAGTTTTACTACTGGCTCTGTAGAACCGGTGAGAACTGGGGGCAACCCACCAGTAGGTTGGACTATTAGTTCCTTTCCAACTCTGTTAATCTGTTAAAACTATCTGTTAAATTTCAACATGAAAAATATATAAGATGCCTTAAACGTGTTCTTTTACATTTGTTTTCATGACCCAAGAGCAAAATTAAACAAGGAAGGAAAAAAATATGGGAAAGAAAGTCCTTTCCTGCCTTTGTTCTCTCCTACTGTTTGAACGCTGGTTCATTCTATTGCAGAACAGAACACGCTTCTCAAAATAAAAGGCTTCTGCTGCTCAGCAAGAGGAAAATGAAGACTTTGATCCCACCACATCAATTTGCTGGGACATTTTTGGATCAATTGATGAATACTGTCAGAGTATATTCATCAACTGGAATAGGATATGGTAACAAGGTCAGCCAATGTATAGGCATAGCAACTAAGTCAGGCAATGCGGGCTGTTTGGGACCTGAGACAGACTGGAGACAGGGTGTGTCTTAGTCTGCAGCTTCTGAGTCTGTGCAGAGAAACTGAAACTAGTCTGCTCTGCTGAAATGAAACTGTTCTTTCCTGCCTTGTGTTTTTCTTGTAACTGCTACTATGTTGAAGAAGAATCTATATTGGTATTGTACAGTTATCTTCATGTATTATATGTATATAAAGAAGTTAATGAATCATGCTGAATCAGTTTACCTGTGTGTGCTTTCTGGATTTAATTTCTGGAACAAACTCTGATAAATACTTAAATCTGATTTTAGAAAATGTCATGGGAATTGTCACAAGATGGGTGTCCTAAGAGGTAATTTGCCTTTTCACAATATGGCTTCACACCAAACTATGTACAGTGTGGTACCTTGGTACTGCTTTGAAACTCATCAAATTTGGTACGCAATGTATTTTGGCATGAAAATTTTGTCCCAGTACGCACCCTTCCTTTGGTATTCAATGTGTAAGCTAGAACATGTTGGTGTCGGCTACCTTGTGACTTACCATAGGTGCATGGTGGTTAGAATGCCGTGTTACAGGTGAATTCTGCCGACTGCCAGCAGTTTGATCCTGACCAGTTCAAGGTTGACTCAGCCTTCCATCCTTCTGAGTTGGGTAAAATGAAGAGACAGATTGTTGGGGGCAAGATGCTGATTCTGTAAGCTGCTTAAAAGCATGCATTAGTCATGTGGTTTGTTTGGTACTTGTTTTTTAGTACTTGTTGCAACTCCCAGAACCAATTAAAGACAAATACTGAGATACTAAAACACAGATAATATAGCAATGGCAATAGCACTTAGACTTATATATCACTTCACAGTGGTTTACAGCCCTCTCTAAATCATTTACAGAGTCACAATATTGCCCCCAAAAATCTGAATCCTCATTTTACTCACCTCGGAAGGGTGGAAGGCTGAGTCAACCTTGAGCTTGGTGAGATCTGATTTGCCAAATTGCAGACAGCCAGCAATCAGCAGAAGTAGCCTGCAATACTCCACTCTAACCACTGCGCCACCTCGGCTCTATCTGATGACACATGGTCTTAGAATAAATACAATTTAATCCTATTTTCTGGACAGTAGATAATTCACAATTCATAGGGCCTGTTTCAGCGGGTACCTACATATACAAGGCATATCTACTTTCTGTGAGTTACAGCTCCTGTCTTATTCAGAATAAATAGTCTCAGCCAAAGGAACATATCAATGTGTTCTTGCTCATAAAAAGCCTCATAACCTAAACAAAAACAAAAACCCAGAGATGACCTCCCTTCCAATTGACTATCAAACCTGGCAAGATATAAAATGGCATTTCCTGTCATCTTTCATGGAACATTCTTCAGTAGGGTTTTTCCCCCTTCTCAGATGTAAATCACTCTCCAAAGTAGCTCTTGAAGTGGTGTCTTAAAACAAAAAAAATGTGTATGTAGTCATGGAGTTCTTTTGGGTTGGTTTTGTATTATCTGTATGTGTTTGGGGACTGGTTGTTAAGTTGTGAGCTATTTTTCTTGGTTTGTATCTTGATCACTGCAGTGTTTCTTGTCACGTGTGATTCTCTGGTAAAGGCACGGAGTTGATGAGGATAGTTGTGATATCACCTCTAATGTTCAATCCAAGACTGGGACAATGATTTGCTATATTTGTGGTCTATCCCCAGCTTGTGCTTCAGCAGCTCCCCTTCACATCCTTTCAGCACCTTGTCTTCTGCTTGTAGTTGATGCCATGGCACATAAAGCCCCATTGTAAACATAGTTTAGGAGCCCTGATGGCACAGTGGTTAGAATGCAGTATCGCAGGCAAAACTCTGCCCACAGCCTGGAGTTCAATCCTGGTAGGACTCAAGGTTGATTCAGTCTTCCGTCTTTCAATAAAACGAGGATCCAGATTGTTGGGGGAAATATGCAAATAGTGTTTTTAGTGCTGTAAAGCACCATGGGGTAATATATAAGCATAAATGCTATTGCTAAATAGTCCTCAAGATTCTAAGTCAAAAACCTACAAACCTACAAACCACAATGGTCAAGTCTCCAGAGGATATTAAGTCCAAGCCAAACAGACCACATTATGTGGTAAGGCAAAGTATGAATTCACACTTTCATCGTATAACCACAGTGATGGGATTCAGCCAGTTTACACCTATTTGGGAGAACCGGTTGTTAACTTCCTAAGCAGTTTGGAGAACCTGATGTTGGAAGAAATCTTATTTTGTTTTTTTCCACTTTACAGGGCTAATCCTGTAAGGAAGGCAGGAATGAAACATTCTGGTGCTGTTTTTAGCCTAATCTTTATTGCCCTGCTTACAGAAACTGCCTCTCTGATTAACCCTTATTACATTGTAACAGCTAAGGCAAAGCGCTCATTGATGTGAATGACGTTGAGTTGGCCATGCCCACATGGTCACATGACCACCGAGCCACACCTACCCAGCTGGCCATTAGGGCAGAGAACCGGTTGTTAAATTATTTGAATCCCACCACTGTATAGCCACCTATCATAATGATTAACTCTCACTTAGTAGCAGAAGAATAAATGCTTAATACCTGTTGTCTGAGCACATGGGATCACTTGCATTTATCTTGCTTGGAAGTCGTTCTAGAGTTAAGTGGTTGGCTACTGTGGGCATCAATAGATAGCCCACTGATCTCATTTAGCAGAACTGATATATGCATGGGAAAAAGGCAATTGAAGCAACAAATATCTGGATACCCCAATGCTCTTTTTAAAACCCAGATTAGCAAGGTTTAAAGGTCTGCTAAAGATAACACTAGAGATGTGTCTGTTGGCTTGAGATCTCTGAAGTTTTCTGTGATGTGGTGAGGTGAGGTCCACACTTCAACAGTGACCAGGGAGAAGGTTCACCTTTCAGGGAGAGGATGAAATGGGATGCTTTAAGTATCTGTGGCGTTAAGGTTACCTCCAAATAATAAGAAAGGCAGACCAATTTCTGATTCTTCCCAATTTAGGAGGCTCTGGAAGCACTCAAAGAGAGTTGCAGAGTTGAATCCAAAGTCCAAAGCTAGACATCTTTGTGCTAAGCTATGCTAACTTAACAAAAACATTCTACGTACACCTAACATACTATGCCCAGACAGTTAAACTAGGATAACCTGATTTATATAACATGTTAATGCAATGCTGGAGAAAAAGAATAATGCATGAACAGACTCAGAATGCTGAGTCTCTAAAACATGTTGACTCATAAACTACCCAGCCCCATTTTAGTATTTTGTGCAAACCCAGTCATAGCGTCCTTGCATTTCTGTCTAGCATTGTGTGTTTTAAATAGCTTTCCTTGATTCTTGGTTCTGTTGTCACCCAAATTCTAAAGTTGCTGCTTTATTTTTATTTTTTTTTAAAAAACAACTTATCACAGATCTCTGGCTTTATGTACTTCAGTCCTAAGGGAGGAAAAAAATCCTCAAAGTACCTAATATAGTGTAAAAGGACATTCATAATACCCCAACAAAGGAAATGTTCAGGTAACTGTCTAGTATAGAAATTTTGTAGCATGAACATAAATAATTCTGAATTAAGATAGACTAATGAGGAGAGGAAAGAAGGAAGAAAGGAAGGAAGGAAGGGAGAGAGGGAGGGAGGGAGGAAGAGGGGGAGGGAAGGGAGGGAGGCAGGAAGGACAGGAAAGGGAGAGAGGGAGAGAGAGAGGGAGAGAAGGAAGGAAGGAAGGAAAAGCGGAAGAAGGAGAAAGAGAAGGGAAAGAAGGGAAGTTGAGAGAAGGTCCAAGACCTATCCCTGGCCTTCCTCATATTTCAGTATTGAATTCCAGTACTGAAATCTTCGAAGCTTGTTGACGGCTTCAAGATCAGGCTTGCTGTTGTCACTACATCCCAATATTAAAAAGGTGGTAAAAGGAGAATTCGATCAATTCTGCTGAGGATAATTGGAAAATACCAAAACATCTACAGATATCCTCACCTTCTTCCAGATTTCCAAATGCCACTAATAATACCACTAATTTATACACTGATAATGGTGTATACAACTCCTTAAATTTGACACATCCTGTTTTAAATACAAAAACAACTGTTTTGCGTTAAAAAAATAGTTGCTTCTCTCATTCTGGAAAGATTTCAGTCTTGGAATGAAGTGTTTCAAAGCAGAATTTGTTTCGTATCTGACAGGCTTTGCATGCCCCTATTTCATCCCAACCTTTTTTGCAATTGGAGCAAAAACCCAAAAAACCCCAAACTTGCAGAACTTGCAAACATCTTTCTATCTTTTCTTCTTCCCTGTAGGGTTTTGGGATTGTGAATCACTGCTGAAACATTTTCCTAAGGCTATAAGGTTGCAGTTTCAATACTAAATCAACCGTCCTCAGTGGAAATCTTACAAAAGTAACAGGACAATTAGAAATCTTGGTTAAAAAACAGAAGGAAAAAGCAAAACAAAACCCGAAGAATTCACTAACTTCTTTCCAAGACAGTTAATAAATAAGCAGGCACTAGATGAATGCAATACTTTTAAAGGCAATTCCTTGTTCAATTTAAAATGCTGTATTCCAAGATAAATTTAAAAGCTTGACAGTAGAACTAATTATACATCTAGAAATGTATAATTCAGTTTCCTCAGCAACAAGATGCCCCGGTGGTTTGAGTAAGAACTCATGAGGGAAGGGTTCTTTCAAGAACCTCTTGCTCTTCCCTGCAATATTTATGAGCGCACCAATATTTAATTCATTATTTATAGCTTTCTGGCATATATCTAATTTGTTTGATATATACTTTTTTTATATGTCCACCGCACTTTGTCTACAAGCAGTTATTATAGGAAGGAGAACACCACCTCAACTTGGAACAGGCCCTGGGGAAATGCATGAAGCACACCAGAGGAGTAAGCAAGAGCATTCTTTTGCAGCCTGCTGGTCTTCCTTTATAGGTTTAGATTGCAAGGCTTAATTATAATGGTTTCCAGCATCTTGGCCTTAAATGCCCGATTAAGAAAAATCAAATCAAGGGGACTTCCGGTGGCGCCTTCCTCGTCGGCGGCGGGCTCCTCCATGCCCGCCGGCATCCCGCCGCGTTAGAGCCGCCTCACAGCTGGCAGGCGGCTCGAACAACCTGCTCCTCAGCGGGAGGAGCAGGCAGAGCTCCTGGGGGTGAGGCAGGGCCCCCTGAGTCGCCCCAGGATCGTTTCGTTTGTCCTGGGGAGGGCTCAGAAGGATGGCCCCCTCCATACCTCCAGAGAAGCTCCGCGACGGGACTGTCCTCCGCTAAGCAATTAGCGGAGCCAGACGCTGGAAGCAACACCACAGCGTCTATGGAGTAAGCTGAATAAGAAAGAAGTAAAAGAAAAGAAAAGAAAGAAGCAAAGATGAAGCAAGTATGGATTTTTAAAACTGATTTTTCTACTGATTTTTTGGAAGAGTAACGAGAGGAGGGGGGAAGGAGAGGAAGAGAAGTGAAAGTTCCTAAGAAAGTTTTTTTTTTAAAAATGGCGACTGGTCTTAATTGAAAGAATGCCAGAGTGATTGAAAACGGAAGCTTTGAAATGAATGCCTTCCTATGGGAGAGTCACTTAAAGTAAACAGAATTTTTTTTTTTTCTCTCTTCCCTTTTTTCTTGGATATCTTTTTTAAAGTAAAGTATGGCAAAGTGAAGTAGTATACTAAAGCCATTTAAAGTAAAATAAAGATGACTAAAGGAAGGGGGGGCTCCCCCTTGAGCCAGTTAAAGAATAAAGCTGAGATGATGCAATTGTCTGGATTGGCAGAAGGGGACTTAAAAGAACTTATAACAACTCCTTTATTGAGTGTAGTTGACAAAATTAAAAACTCACAGAAGAATCTTGTGGATTTGATTGCTGGAAAGCATGACCAATTAAGTCAAACTATTGTTAAAGTAATTTCAGACCTTTCAAATGTGGTGATTGAAATGGAGGAGAAAGTAACTGAAATTAGCAGTGAAATTGGCTCCCAGATTCAAGAAATACAAGAAAGGTTTGTGAAAGCTGAGATTAGTAATCAGACTACACAGAATGATATTATCATGCTTCAAATTAAAACTATGGCCTCTGCTATTAGAGTAAGAGGTATTAAAGAAAACCAGAGAGATTTAAAAGCAACTATTGCAAAGGTTCTTGCTGAACTACTAGAGCTTGAGGATGAGATAATTCTTGGTTGTATAGAGAAAGCTTACAGAGTCAACTCACGAGTAGCCAAACAAAGGAACTTATCCAGAGATGTTGTTGTCTACTTTACTGATAAAAGGTTGAGAGATGACATCTTACAAAGGTCCTACTCTGCCAGAGTGCAAGTAGAAGGTGAACAAATTAATATTTTTAAAGAATTACCATCGAAGGTTTTAAAGAAAAGGAAAGAATTTGCTTTCTTAACTAAAGAATTGAAGAAAAGTAATATCCCATTTAGATGGGACTTACCAGCCGGTATAATTTTTAGATATCACGGAGTGAGATATTGCTTGAATACTATTGAAAAAGCGGAACATTTTTATAAAAATATTTTTAAGGGAGCTTCGAAAGACCTTAAGAATAAGAAACAAGAAAGAGAGCTTGTAAAAGGTAAACAGAAGGATGAGACTCAAAGAATGAATCAAAGAATGTTAAAAGAACAAGGAGCGCAATCTGGTTTCTTGGAGGATCTTACTATGGACTTCTCAGATGGGAAAATAAACTACATCAGTGAACCTAATCTAGGAGCACTGGACCTTGAACTGCTGGAGCAAGATTCAAGAAATACTATTATTCAAGATGATCAGCAGCAGAGGTCCAATGCTCCGCAAGAAAAGGATGGTGATATCGAACAGCAGGAACCAGATTCTAACGAGGAAATTCGAGAGTTAACTAATGAGTGTCTTAAAGTCCTTCATCAGATGCAGTTGTTATCAGAAAGCTTGGACAATCTTGGATACCGGTTATAAAATTCCTAAAGTTTATATGGATTTGGATTTATGGATTATAAAGTCTTCATCCTGACTTGGAGTTTCTTTTTTTTATTCTGAATTGGATTTAACATCTTGAGTAAGTTTAACAGAGGGCTGCAATGGTAGCAGCATTCTGTGATTATCCGATTATAGTTTTTCTTTTGGAACTAGCAGCGTTCTGTGATTATCCTATTATAGTTTTTTTTGGAACTTACAATCTAAGAGGAAGGAATGGAAATGAAAATATCTCACAACCAGAAGGAGTGAATAATAACGGGTGGCAGGATTTGAAATAGTTGTTATAAGAACATCTGGGAATGCAGCTGCTAGAACTTTTTTTTCTTTTTGATTTTTTTGTCATTAAGGTTTGGTGGAGCTGCATTGGGGTTTTTTTTTTTTTTTAATGTCGTAATAGAATACGTTAGTTTGAATGTTTCTACCTGGAGGAGTGAATATCTTCGTGGTTGGATGTTATCTATATAGTAGCAGTGTTTTGTGATTACCCTATCATGGTTTTTTTTGGAAATTATTATCTAAGAGGAAAGAATGGAAATGAAAACGTCTTACAACCAAGAGTGGATAACAAAGGGTGGCAGGATTTGAAACAGTTTTTACAAGAACATTTGGATGCAGTCTCAAGGATTTCTATTTCCCTTTTTTTTTTATTCTTTTGTTAAGGCTTGGTGGAGCTGCATTGGGGTTTTTCTTTTTTGCTGAAATAGAATACGTTAGCCTGAATGATTCTACCTACAGGAGTGAACATCTTCTTGGTTGGATGTTATTCATATAAAGTCACACGGGGGGTTTATATGGAATGTTTTGTTTTACTGATGGGGGCAGACAGAAGATGAAGAGTATCGCAATTGGATATAGGTGAAGAAAGAAGAATTAACTTCAATCAGGAAGAAGAGAAGACTGTAATTCGAGTTATGGAAAATTATAATAATATATGTATGATTATATTATATTGCATGTTTTTTCCCTGAAGGGGGGATTTTAGTGTTTTTGAATTAGGGGGAGTAGTTCGGATTAAACTAGCTGGCATTATCTAATATGAATAAGTAAGGTATAGAATTTTGGAGTGATCGAGTATGGTATAGGATTAGTAATGTTAGTAATGTTTTTCTTATTTTATTTTATTTTTTTCTTCTTTTTGTTTCTAAATTGGCTTAAATATTATAATGGCTATTCTTTTTTGGTGCCTTCTTTTATTATAATATTGTTAATTTTAGACAGATATTCATGTTTATAGGTTTCTCTTTGTATTATTTCATTTTATTTTTTTTTTTTCTTTCATCTTTTTTTTTTTTTTTTTAATTCTTTTCTTTCTCTCTTTTCTCTTCCTCTCAACTTAGATCAGAATAGAATTGAGTATATAATAGTATTTGTTTTTCTGGCTGTTAAAAATTTTCGTTGTTGTTTTTCTTTTTAAGAAATATGCAGCGGAAGTCAGGGGTGGGATGGGGAGGGAGGGGCTGGGGTTGGGGGGAGGTTGGAGGGGATGGGAGGGGGGGTGGGGGCAGGGGTGAAAAAAGGGGGAAAAATTTTTTTATTGTAAAACTTTTTCAATAAAAAAAAAAAAAGAAAAATCAAATCAAATTAAATTCATAATGTTGTACAGTGGTACTTTGGGTACTCATTGTTAATTGGTTCCAGGAGCTGCGATGAGTACCAAAAAATGTTGAGTAGTAACAAACAATTTTTTAAGGAATAATATAGTGAGTCACAAGGCAGCCGACACCAATAAGTTCTAGCTTTGGCATTGAGTACCAAACAAATGATGAGTATCAGGACAAAATGTTTGTCTCAAATTGCATTGAGTACCAAATTTGATGAGTTTCAAAAGCAGTTGTATACCGAAGCACCACCATAGTTGATATTTAACATGTTAAGTACCAACTATGTTAAAATGTTGGGCTAAAGTCAGGGACATCCAAGATCCAATGTTCAATTTGCTATCATTTCTAAGGGTCTATTCTAATCTCAGTCTTAGTGATTCTTATCTACTGTTTGGTTAATGCTATCAAGACTTGCAGGCGCCCAACATTAAGTGCATTATAGTTGAGTTGTTAAGGCATTGCAAAATTAAAAAAAAAAAGACCATTCTGTAGTGAAAAGGATGAGGAAGTACTAGAAGGCTAGGCTGAGATAAACTTTGGGAAAGGAATGATACTATAATGAAATTCTGTCTGTGTCTGCTTAGGTCAGAATTCAAATTGAGTTCAACAGGACTTCCTAGTTATGTGTGTATAGAATAGCAAACAATCACTTACTTATTAAACTTCTTAGGTCTCCAACAATCACTCTTAAAAGTGGGTCACACAATGAGAAATGTCCTAATACGATTTGATTGTTTTTAGTTTAATACCATGGACAGCAACCTGTCACCAATGAGCCCCAGTAGGCTCAAGACAAGCTGTCAAAATATAGCGGCAACATGGAGAAATTTCAGTGATGTGACTTCAGCCTGTTTTGGGAAGGCTGGAGGTGGTGTGTGAGTTTAAGGATACATATGGGATTGTTTCCTTTCCAGAGGCTTCCTGCCTGCTTTAACCCTTTAATTAGTCCAACCTCTTCTAAGGGTATCATAGCATTGCTCATGTTATTGTACACTGCCCCAAGTCCCCTGTAAGGGAGATGGGCAGTTCTTAAATATAATAAATAATTAAATAAAAAGAAATCAGTCTGCCACAGCCAGCTCAAAGGACCTAATTGTTCAAATACAGAGGGAAGGAAAAAGAAGAGAAGAGAGGGGAGGGGAGGGGAGGGAAGGGAAGGAAGGAAAGAAGGAAGGAAGGAAACAGGTGATCTGCAATTCACACAATAAAATTAGAAATGTTCCTGAACTAAACAACATTCTACATGGGATAACTTTGAGTAAAATAAAATCTCTAAAAATTATCTCACAAGAAATTGTATCTCCCCCCCCGCCCCATCCCCACCAGCCATTATTTACAATGTTAATAGAAATCATTTGAGCGTAATTTTAAGCTTTGGGTTAAGCTTCCAAAAAGGGCACATGCCCTCCCTTTTTTTCTTGTTGGAGGCTAAATGCACATAATAACTATTCTCTCGTTATTGTAAAAGGATTAAGGAGGACCAGCCGCTGAGTTGCTGAACCTTGTTATTGAAATTAAGTTTTTTCTACCCATGCTTTCTGTTGTTTTCGAATGGTAGTTTACAATGGAAATATAAGGAACATTTTGCAAATGAACATTTTCACAAATACTCAAGGACAAAAGAGTTTGATTTTAATAAAAAAAAAGAGAGAGAAATGCACCCTCAACAGATTACTGTAGAATTTGTAAGGAAAGGTAGCTGATAGAGCCGAGGTGACACAGTGGTTAGAGTGCTGTACTGCAGCTACTTCAGCTGACTGCTAGATCAGCAGATCAAATCTCACCGGCTCAAGGTTGACGCAGCCTTCCATCCTTCCGAGGTGGGTAAAATAAGGACCCAGATTGTTGCGGGCAATATGCTATTTAGTATACTGTCGGTTGTTGTAAGCCGCCCAGAGTCCTCGGTGAGTGGGTGGCATAGAAATATGTTTAACCAATAATAAAAATAAAAAAAATATTGCATGTATTATAATATCACAAAAAAGTACCATTTGTGCAATGATGTCATGACATAGGTGACATCATTATATCTTACATTAGATATCTATTTCACATAACACAAAGACGTGATTATGCTACTCATGGATTTCTTTGAATATGTCAAGATTTGATGCATCCCCAAATAATGTATTCAGTTGTAAACTGTGGCTTAGAATGGATTGGTTCACCCAGCTGATAAGCCAAACAAACTATCTCCTGGATTGATGTAGTATATCAATTCAGCCATAATGGGTAACAGATGATATTACAGAAGTCTGCCAGAGGTGGGTTTCAGCAGGTTTTGACCAGTTCTGGAGAACCGGTAGCGGAAATTTTGAATAGTTCAGAAAAATGGTAAATACTACCTCTGAGTGGTCCTGCCCCCATCTATTCTCGGCCTCCCAAGTCCCAGCTAATCAGGAGGAAATGGGGATTTTGCAGTATCCTTTCCCTGCCGTGCCTACCAAGCCACGCCCACAGAACTGGTAGTAAAAAAAATTGAATCCCACCACTGAAGTGTGGCTTTCTTAAAAATCCAACGCGTACACAGAAGTACATGGATACAGAGAAGACTTTTTAGTTTTCCAGAAGAGCCTCTCCCTCCCTTGACAACTGTCTGCCAACATATTTATTTCTTCAAAGATGATAGTAAACTTGTGACAGCTGTTATAAGTGATCCTGCAATTAATTTAGCTGGTGGTTATTTACATGGATGTTATTGAATTTATTGACGTGTTGTTACCGCGTTATTTTATTTTGTGGGTTTTTTTGTGTTTTATCGCTGTTACTCAAGTTGACAAAAACTTAGTGGAAAGGCAAGCGATTAATTTAAATAAACAAATTAATGAGTGTTCATTGCTCCATTCTGCTCAGTTTATCAACCTAGGTACATCAACACCGATTTATCAATAAATAAATATTTATTGTTCCTTAGTGGTTTCTTTATTTGGAAAAGCGGGGGAGGGGGTCAAATCAGGTAAATGCTTGTAACTATTTTGAATTTTGATATTGACTAATAAATCTTTAGCTTTTCTAATCCCAATTTCTGCCAACCAACTTTTAAACTGGGAAAATAACAGATCTTCCATTCCTATCCTTAGTCCTTATTAATTCTTTACATTAGCAATGAACAAATGTTTAACTATGGCTTTGCGGTGCTTATTCATTGCCTATTTTAGATGAAATAAAATGCATACATGATTTTTAAATACAAGCGATGGATGCTTCTATTAACTATATTTGTACAATTTAGATCATGGACCATAAAAGCAAATAAATATTTCATCCCTTTACTCAGTACATCACCATGTTTTTCCTCTTTGCCATAGACTCTTTAATATTCTGAGGGGAAAAATAATTACAGCTGGGGATTTTAATGAGACTCACAAATTTCTGGCATGCGTAACACCGAAGATTGTTTTTAAAAATGGCTCAAGTCAATGACAGTGTTTCCTTTGGATTTACTAGGCAATTGTTGAAAAATAATGCTGCCTATTTAAATGCTACATAAGTTGCGGAAATATATTAGCCAGAGATGGCATTAGTAATACGAGGGAGATTGAGAAAAGAAAGGAAGGGAAGGGAAGGGAAGGGAAGGGAAGAGAGGATAGCTATAAGCAATAAACAGAAATAAGATGAGTCAGTTGACAGATTATGTCTGAAAAAGTAACTTAGCCCAGATGGCAAGAAACCCAGGAAAAAGCATTTCAAATAATTCAAAGACATACTGTACTAATGAACTTACTATAAACAAGCCTAGGAAATTCCTCTTACTGTTTCCAAAGTCCTGCATTTACTCCAGACTACATTTAGAACTATCTTACTAGATGCGGGAACTGAAGGAGAACTCATCAAATTTGCAGACAACACTAAGCTGGCAGGAATAGCCAACACGCCCAGAAGACAAGCTCAAGATCCAAAAAGATCTTGACAGACTTGAAGACTGGGTCCTATCTTAACAAAATGAAATCCAATGTAGGTAAAAGTAAAGCTCTAGACTTAGGTAAGAAAAAACTAGGGGTGAAATCCAGCAGGTTCTGACAGGTTCTAGAGAACTGGTAGCGAAAAAAAATTGGATTTCACCACTGCATGATAGTAAGTATTCCAATATCTCAGGGGTTGCCACAAAGAAGAGGGAGTCAAGCTATTCTCCAAAGCACCTGAGGGTAGGACAAGAAGCAATGGGTGGAAACTAATCAAGGAGAGAAGCAACCTAGAACTAAGGAGAAATTTCCTGACAGTGAGAACAATTCATCAGTGGAACAACTTGCCTCCAGAAGTTGTGAATGCTCCAACACTGGAAGTTTTTAAGAAGAGATTGGACAACCATTTGTCTGAAGTGGTATAGGGTTTCCTGCCTGAGCAGGGGGTTGGACTAGAAGACCTCCAAGGTCCCTTCCAACTCTGTTATTCTATTTTCTACACAGAATTGAGTTTATGACTTAGGTGGCTAGAAGGAAGGAGATGTGTGTGAATGTTAAACTTCATGCCATGGAGCTGCAAAAACTAGTCTAATATTGAATAATATTTTATTTCTGTTGGAGAGGGCAATAGCTCTATTCCTCCTACAACCTGATATTATATGCACCTGATATGCAGAGATTAAGCATGAGTATCTAAAAGTGAAGCACCAATGGATTATTTGGGTTGGCACGTGAAGGTGAACAAGGCCAAGCATGAGGAATTGGCCAGGTTCATCTATTTGCTGATCTATCGTTTGTTCTCATCTTGGTTGACTGAACAAGCCACATTCATGTATCATGCCAAGTCCAAAACAAATAAAGCACATTGTAAGTCAACATTTTGCGGGGGCCCAGCCATTAACGAAGGGTTAATTTATCCTTGGGGTCTTAATTAACCAGCTTTGCTCTTATTGCTGAACAATTTGGCGAAACCCAAGGAAGATTTAGTAGGTCTTGTTGATATAGTACGCTACTTTCGTTCTAAATCAAGCCTACGCTGATCTGCTCCACAGAACTTCCAAAAAACTCTCCAGAAATAAATACTTGGCTTATTCAGCCAAGCCTGTTTTATTTCTAAATAAATTTGATGTCGTCTGTTGCTTCGTTCACTTGATTCAGCATCTTTATTCAGAAATGATTTTGGAACATGTTTTTGCATGTAGCACACTGTATGAACCTAGTCAATTGTCTTAATGATCTGTGATTAAACAAAACTACGGTTTAGCAGAATGTGTGAACCAGGTCTTTCTTGTGGAGGCAAACCTGTGGACATATTTGCCTCAGATAGCTCAATTGGATGAATAGCCTGTTATTAACACCCAGCTGTCTGCAATTGTGCAAGTTCGAGGCTCAAGGTTGACTCAGCCTTCCATCCTTTCAAGGTAGGTAAAATGAGGACCCAGTTTGTGGGGGCAATAAGCTGGCTTTGTATAAAAAAGAACACCGCTTAGGGTGGGGTGGGGGGCGAAAGCCCTACTAAGTAGGTATATACAAAAGTATGAAGGCTATTGCTTAACGCATTGTAAGCCGCCTTGAGTCTCTGGAGAAGGGCGGCATATAAATTAAATTATTTTTTTTAAAAAAAACCTAAAATTTCTGTTGCTAAGCAAGACAGTTGCTAAGTGAGTTTTGCTCCATTTTACGACTTTTCTTACCACGGTTGCTAAGTGAATCGCTTCAGTTGGCCACATGATCAAAATTCAGACCCTTGGCAACTGACTCATATTTATGACGGTTGTAGATAGTCCAGGGTGAGGTGATCCCCCCTTTGCGACTTTCTAATAAGGCAAATCAATGGGGAAGCCAGATTCACTTAACAACCGTGTTACTAATTTAACAACTTCAGTGATTCACTTAACAACTGTGGTAAGAAAGGTCATGCAATGAAGCAAAACTCACTTGTTTCGCTTAACGACATAAATTTTGGGCTCAATTGTGGTCGTAAGTCACGGACCACCTGTAGTTATTAATTGTTCTTACTGGAGATTTCCTGGTCTGGTCTACCTGGTTGGGCTGACACGAAACAATATGTTTCTGTCAGTGAAAAATTAGAGCATCTAGTGTGGGAATATGTCGTGTTACAGATATCTTTGATAAGCAACATGCCTAGTTAGCTATTAGGGCCTTTGTTCAGTTCCTTGATTTTAATATTCTTAAAAATGTACTTTGTTCCTTTATTATAATTCCTGATTTCTGGAGGGCTCTCTTCCTTGAGGAATATATAGTTTCCTGTGACCAGCTTTATTGTTTCATCTGGGGCATTGTGTTTCATCTTTTCAAGAGCTTCATCAATGCTGGGAGAGAGAGAGTGAGTGTGTGTATCACTCAAAATCAGGATTTTAACAGCATGTCAAGATACTTCATTCTGCAAGAGAGATTTCCCCACCCGCCCATAGCTCATTTTTCTGAGCCTCGCTGTTTTTACTTGAGTAGCAATCTCCTTCAAACTAAACTGGGCTTATGATTTTATTGACAACAAAGAACAAATTGTCTACTTTGGTTTTTGCACCCTCCCAAGTCTATACTACAGATCTGTAGTTTCTCACCAGATCCCAGACACAGCCAATTTTTAAATCACCTAAGGTCAATTTAGGATTCTTTTTCTGATGCTGTAATGGGAAAGTCACTGATTTTTATTCCCTTGGGTCACAGCACTCATCTGGAATGTATTCAAAAGCCTTTGCAAATGTAATAAAAAGTTCTGTTAAACAAAAAGGATGTTAAAGATGTAAATGCTGAATAAAAATTATTTTTCTTAAAAAAAGTTCTTCGAAATAAAAACACAGAGCTAGTTACTATTTGCATTCTAACCTGAAAATAATCATAACAATAAAAAACAACAGGAAGAAAATAGGCAGTACTGAGTTACTGCTGAACATAACAATTAATAAATACAACTAATCTAATTCTCACCAGTAAAGCTCTGTGTGTGGGATGTGGGTTTGTCCTTGGATGAACATGTGCCACAGATTAAGATGAATTCTTCTTTGTGTTTTTGCCTCTTCTAAATGTTAAAGGAAAAGGGAGTCTGCCTTCCCAGCATGCACTTGTTTTGAGAGTGCGGGCTAATGGGTAAAGGGGTTGGGTCAGCTTCAAAACAATATAATTGGTATTTGTCCCTCCAGCCACTAGATGGGGATAGAGAGCAACAACAGTATATATAAAAAGTTATATGCTGGGGCATGACACTTCCTGGCTGGTATCAACCGATACCATTAGTCTGGATAGGGGATGTGGCAGTGCCTGGAGACAGCAGAATAGAAGAGAAAGAACTGGAGAAGATAACAAAATACAAACACATACAAATAGAAATAGAACGACTATGGCAAAAGCAAGCAGAGGTAATACCGATAGTAATAGGACCCTTGAGTGCAATCCCAAAACAATTGGACCACCACTTGAATACTCCTGGCATTGACAAATTTGCCATTAGTCAATTGCAGAAGGTGGCTTTATTTGGAACAGCTTCCATCCTGCGACAATATCTGTAACATGGTCAAACTTGGTGAGGACTCAATAGATAGACAAAAATGCCAAACCCAGTCTGAACATCTGGCTGTGTGAATGAATGAATGAAGAAATAACAACAACAACAACAACAACAACAACAATAACAATAATAATAATTCAATACTTGAAAAGTATTGAAGGCAAAGCTGACCAGAAACTAACTTGGAACTGGTTAAGATCAGGACTACTGAAAAAAGAAACAGAAAGCTTTATTTTGGCAGCTCAAGAACAAGCCCTAGCTACAAACTGCATGAAGGGAAAAATTCAACATGTTACCACCAACAGCAAATGCCGCCTCTGTAATGAGAAAGATGAGACAGTCGACCACCTGATCAGTGGGTGCAGCAAAATTTCACAAACCGACTACCTACAACGCCATGACCACGTTGCTAAGATCATTCACTGGAAATTGTGCCAGAAGTTTGGATTTGAGTACAGCAAAAACCACTGGGAACATCAGGTTGAGAAAGTTTTAGAGAATGAGAAACTCAAGATCTTGTGGGACTTTAGGATTCAGACTGACAGGCACTTGGTCCACAACACACCTGACATAACAATAGTTGAAAAGAAAAAAGTATGGTTCATTGACATTGCAATACCTGGGAATGCACAGATTGAAGATAAGCAGCAAGAAAAAACCACAAAGTACCGGGACTTGCAAATTGAAGTTGAGCGACTGTGGAAAAAGAAATTGTGTTTTGTCCCAATTGTAATTGGAGTCCTTGGAGCAATACCCAAAGGGCTACCCCACTATTTAGAAACTCTAAATTGTTCCAACTCTGATTGTTCCAAGGACTGGCTAGCTCTGCCTATCCCACCCCTCCCCTCCCAGGAGTCTCCACACAGCCCCTTTTGGGTGCCAGGTAAGTGCAGAGCATGCATAGAGGTTCTGGGTGGGTGAAAAACAGGCCTACCGGAAGGACCAGAAGTCTGGAAATGGGCTTGTTTCTGACCTCTGGAGGGCCTCCAGAGACCGGTGGAGGCCATTTTCGCCCTCCTGGAGGCTCAAGGAAAGCCTCCAGAGCCTGGGGAGGATGAAAATGCTCCACCGCCATGGTGCAGGAGGCCGAGTAGGCCACGCCCCCATGCCCACGCCCACCCAGTAATCGGGCAGTGAATCGGTTGCTGAAATTTTTCAATCCCATCCCTAGTTGTAACAAAATCAGTGCACCACCAAGAAAACTCATATTTTACAGAATTTATGGCAGCTCACCATGGAGAAATGAGCCAGAATTTAAATCCAACCGGAGGAATAAGAGGGACCAATGATATTATTGTAGCTAAAGATGGTAAAACCAATATCTGATGATAATTTGGTCTCCTTACTGATACATTTCCTGCTACATTATTTTGGTTATGAATTAATGAAACAAGCACCAAACTTTGATATTCTTCTTCATTCCAATTCCCTTTGTATATCGACAAAGTTCATAAGAAGTTCTACAACATTCCATGGGGGAAAAAAAATGAGCAAAATTTTTAAAAAACCCAAGCATGGACAAATTTTGCTGAAAAAGAAAAGAATACCGCGATCTTCTCATTCCCCTCTGGGAATTTATTGAGATTGTTCTCTCGCTTGAAGAAATTACTGAACCAAATTTCCTTTCACAGAAGTACTGAAAACCAAGATATGTGCTTTGTTTTTTTACAATTTTCTTCTTACAGAATTCTAGAACTTCTTAACTATAGAATACATTTACTGGGGCAGATGCATGGGTGGGATTCAGTCAGTTTGGACAGGTTCAGGAGAACCAGATGCTAATTTTACATCTGCTTCACCAAACTGGTAATTGCAAGGACTGCTGGTCCTGCTCATCCTGCCCCACCCCTCCCAGGAGTTTCCACACAGCCTCTTTTGGATACCAGGTAAGTGCAGTGCCTGCACAGAAGCTCTGGGAGGGCGAAAAATGCACCTCCTGGAAGTTCCAGAAGTCTGGAAATGGGCCCGTTTCCTGCCCTCCAGAGGGCCTCCGGAGCCCGGGGGAAGCCATTTTTGCCACCATGTCCACGCCCACTCAGCAAATGGGCACAGAACCGGTTGCTAAAATTTTTGAATCCCATAAATTTTGGAATGCAACATGCTTCCCCCTCCCTATGTATTAAGTCTACAAAGTCCAGGCTATGGGTCCTGTTTTTAATATTTTTCTCTCAACTTTATTTAACATCCGCTCTGTTCAAGAGTGCTACAGAAATGAAAAATCATCTTATGGAATTGTGATGATTCAGCTGGCCTTAACAAAGGTATTGCCCAAACATGAAACTAAATATATATGAAGATCAAACCTTGCTGAAGGGGGAATAAAATCCTGCTCTCTGCAACTCTTGCTTCATTAACTTTAAAATCATTTGGGAGTGCAAGCCAATTTGGTAAGAACAATCTAGAGTATATTATACATTTTCAGAGTAAAGAAAAAAATATATAAAACTTTCCTCCCTCCCAAAGAATTGAGACATATTATTGCAGGCTAACTCTGCCCTCAGTCTGTAGTTCGATCCTGATAGGCTCAATGAAAACAAAATAGCACTGGATGAAATGATTTGTTTCGTCGGTATTCTAGAAGAGAGTACAAAATTCATGATCCCTTCATCTGTTCCTGAAAAGTCTGAGCACCGCTAATTGTAATGTTTAAAAGTTATAAAAGAAAGTGGATATAAGTAGTTGTTGCATTGACTGTATTCAACTAATTTAATTTTAACCTCATTTATCTCAACAGTAAATCACACCAAATTTTGCCCTAACCCCCCTCTACTCCCTTGTCTTGGTCTCATCTCCCCTTAAATTTCTACATGACAGCCCTCTTTAGCTCTTGGTGGAAAGGAAAAGAAAAATATGCATTCCTATTTTAAAAAATCAATTATGGGAGATTCGCTTATAGTCAAATCTGGTCTGTTTTTAAAGTAATGCTGGTTCGTGTCCATGTTTTATAATACAATTTCTTCTGTGAGCAAGGATGCAACAGCCACATATCTATCAGTCTTGGTGAAATTAAACCCAGAAGGCTTTTCAAACTAGTGTTGAACAAACACCTTACCTGAATTTATCCTAATATGTTCCTTAACAAGAGCCTTAATTAGACAGGGTTTTAAAGCATAAGGCTTAGTCTTTAAATTAATACGGAGTCCACAGCTAGTCACAGTAATTACCAATCAGATATAATCCAAAGGAAAACATTCTGCAATCTTCCTGTGATGAAAAAAAAAAAACATTTCAGAAAGGAGAGGCTGACGTTAAATCAGATCTGAGACAGCAAAAATGAGAACAACTAAAAGATTTTCTTGGTTATAACATGGGTCCAGAAGCTCTTAGATGTCATGCATTGGCCCACGTGGACTAGGATTTATAAACACTGCAATCCAGTTGGATTGGAGATTACTTAATAATGATTAACGATGTTAACAATGATTAATGACTGATTAAAAGTACTTAACAATGATTAACAACAATATTTTCTTCTTGTCTCTTGCATCTCCTTCCTTCGACTGAGTCTGCAATCACCAAAGCAAAATCTGATTTGTTGAATTCAACCCAGAGTTCGTACAACACAGCAGTCTATACATTCCTGTATACTAATCATAATAGCTAGATTTGTGGGACACAAAATACACACAAAAGTTAACAAAACACATACAGGTATTCCTTGACTTACGACACAGTTGAGCCCCAAATTATCTGTTGCTAAGCGAGGCAGCTGTTAAGTGCGTTTTGCCTCATTTTATAACTTCTTTGCTGCAGTAAAGTTAAGCAATCCACAGTATTGTAAAGCAATCATTGTAGTTGTTAAGTGAATTGACTTTGCTTGTTGAGAGCTGGCAGGGAAGGTTACACATGGCGATCACATGACCCTGGATAATTCATCTGTCAAAAATATATTCCAATTTTCGAGCACCTGAATTTTGATCATATGACCATGGGGATGCTACAATCATGAAATTGAACACTGGTCATAAGTCACTTTTTTTGATGACACTGTAACTTCAAACAGTCACTGCAGAGGCGGTATTCACAGGTTCTGACCATTGCTGGAGAACCGGTAGCAGAATTTTTTTTTTAATTGAAAAAGTTTTACAAATACAAAATTTTCCCCCTCCCCCCTTCCCCTCCCTAACCCTCCCTAACCCTTCCCTCCCCTCCCTTGACTTCCCTTGTAACCTTAAAATTACAATTCATTTTTAACACCCCAAATATTAAAAGGTGAAATCCACATCCTATCATAATACCCCCCCAACTACTCTGCACCCTTTATATACTATAAATTTCTACATAACATTCAGCTAAAAGCTATCTGATACTTCTTTGTTTGATATTTATTCTGCACATAATCTATCCATTTCTTCCATTCCCGCACATAAGTCCGGTCTTTTAAGTATGCTGATATCTTCGCCATTTCTGCAAAACTGGCCACCTTCAAAGTCCATTCTTCAATAGTAGGCATAGAGTCTTTTTTCCAATATTGACCAATCAGTAACCTAGCTGCTGTAACCGGTAGCCATGCCCACAGAACCGGTAGTAAAAAAATTGAATCCCACCACTGAGTCAATGAGCACATGGTTGTATGTTGAGGATTAGCTGTTTTTGGCTTAGTACAAAGAGAAATTCTGGCCATACCTTCCTTTCCTAACTTGTCTCTATCCAGCCCTCTTATGATTCCTCTTCAGCTCCTGCTTCTAACTGCTGTTCTCGACTTCTGAGTCCCTTTAACTCTAGCTTGCCACTTCCATCAAAATTTCTTACCTTTGATCCCTTCTCCGTTCATTACTTGATTATGGGGATCTTCATCAGGAGTGAAATGCTCCTGGTTCAGACCGGATCGGCCAATCCGTTAGCGATGGTGGCGGGTGGTTCGGAGGACTGGTGTTGTGTTGTGTGTGTGTAAAGTGTGAAAGTTGGTTTTTGGTGTCTCTTATTGTTTTGTGTACTTTGTTTATTATTTTTATGATTTATTATTATTGGCCACGTCCACCCAGTCACCTGCCCACCAAGCCCTGCCCACTGGATCACCTGACCACCAGGCGACGCCCACCAATTAAGCCACGCCCACAGAACCGATAGGGAAAAATTTTAGATTTCACCCCTGATCTTCATCCCTTAATTGGGACCTTGGTATCTCTTGGAGACTGCATCCTCTCTTCATACCTATTACCCATCCTGCACACTTGACCAAATGGCCAGAAAGCAGAAAGGTCTTCACACTCTTTATTTCTAACCTGGCCTGTTAAATGAGTTTCTGACGTCTCTGTCTTTGCGAGACAAAAGAAACTCTCACTGCAGCTCAGACATCCTTGAGATAGCAATAAGCTTTTCGGTCGTCCTGCGTTTTTTTAAAAAAAACAGTTTTAGCTTCAAAGACAATGGATGTCTGCTAGTATTTCTTGATAGCTGGACTAAGCCCATTCTCTGTCTCCCAGACGAATCGCATCATGAACTCTTTTTAAACAGAACAGTCTGTTACAGTTTTTTTTTAAAAAATTGATTTATATGCCGCCCTTCTCCGGAGACTCAGGGTGGCTTACAATGCGTTAAGCAATAGCCTTCATACTTTTTATATATTTATACAAAGTCAGCTTATTGCCCCCACAAACTGGGTCCTCAATTTACCTACCATAGAAAGGATGGAAGGCTGAGTCAACCTTGAGCCTGGTGAGATTCAAACTTGCAGTAATTGCAGGCAGCTGATATTAATAACTGTTAATAATAGTGCTTTAGTCTGCTGCGCCACCAGGGCTCCAGTTAGTCCAGTTAGTCCAGGTAGTAAGCCGTTCAATGACCGTCTGAATTTGCACGGCATTGAAGAAAGTGACTTATGATTGTTGTTCACTCTTATGACTGTTGCAGCATCCCCGTGGTCAGGTGATCAAAATTCATATGTTTGGCAACTGACTCATATTTATGATGGTTGCAGTGTCTGGGGTGTGTGTCATGTGATCCGCATTTGTGTCCTTCTGATGAGCAAAGTCAATAGGGAAGCCAGATTCACTTAACAACTGTATTCTTAACTTAAACAACTTTAGTGATTCACTTAACAACTGTGGCAAGAAAAGTCGTCAAAAGGGGCAAAACTCACTTAACAAATGTCTCACTTAGCAACAGAAATGTTGGGCTCAGTGATGGTCATAAGCCGAGGACTGCCTGTATTTTGTTTCACACTCTGCTTAGGGACAAGGGCATGTCTTGAATTCAAGTCTCCCACAGCACTAAGTACCCTCAATCCAGAGGTGTCAAACAGGGCGAATCCGGCCCACAGAGTGCTTAGATCTGACCCACAGGGCTGCTTTAAAAACAGCAAAGGACCGGCCCACGGTGCCTCTACCAGAAAAAACGGAGCTCAGGAGGGCCGCACGTGGCCCTCCTGAGCTCCGTTTTTGCTGGCAGAGGGTTGCAGGAGGCCATCATAGTTGAAAACGAGGCTTGGGAGTCCGTTTTCACTGGCAGAGTGCTAGGGTCACCACAAGTGCCCCCAACACGAGTCACATCAAGCTGGCCATGCCCACCCTGGTCATGCCCATCACCCCCCCTGAGGTCAAACACAACACTGATGTGGCCCTCCATGAATGCTCTAAACTACTGGTGGCGAACCTTTTACTCACCGAGTACCGAACAGTTACACGCTTCACACACACACATGCACGCTATCCCGCTAACACGTGGCCCCTCCCAGTACGCTGCCCGGGCTATCACACCATCTACGTATGTGCACGGCTTTCATGCAGCTCCCCGTGTGGCACGTGTGCAATAGCAACATCTGTGCAAGCACAGTTTTTGTGTACACAATGCATACGTGTGAATGCCGTTTATGCACTCATGCGCTGCATGCAAATACTCTTGCACGCATGTGCAAATATGTGTGCATGTGCAGGAGAGCTCTGAAGACCAGTTAGGTCCCCTGAATTACAGGCATGTGCACTGGAGGCTCGAACACCAGCTGGGGCACTCATGCATGTGCTGTTGCAGGTGAGTTGGGCGACAGCTCATATGCCTGGAAAGATGGCTCTGCATGCCACCTGGAGCATACATGCCCTAGATTTGCAATCACGGCTCTAAACAATTCAGAAGGAACTGTGGGTGAGAAGGAAGCCCTTTTTTTTTTTAATTTGATTTATATGCCGCCCTTCTCCGGAGACTCAGGGTGGCTTACAATGCGTTAAGCAATAGCCTTCATACTTTTGTATATTTTTTATACAAAGTCAGCTTATTGCCCCCAACAAACTGGGTCCTCAATTTACCCACCTTAGAAAGGATGGAAGGCTGAGTCGACCTTGAGCCTGGCTGGGATTGAACTCACAGAAATTACAGGCAGCTGGTGTTAATTGCTGCCTTTAGTAGGAGGCATTAGCCCCCTACGCTACACAGGCTCCCAGCCTCTTCTTAGAAAACCTGTATTATTCGGGCTTTTTCCCCATTGTTGTTTTTAACCAGTTAGTCCAACTCTTGGTGACTTTATAGGCAAACACTCTCCATGCTATTTTTATGGCTGCTTTAAAAAAAAAAAAAAAAACTTTTGCATAATACACTGAAATTTAAATTCTGGCAAGACAAGAGAATTGTGATGGTAGCATGATAAGATGCTTTTACTCCTCCAACCCACAAAGCAATAATATGAGTAAAGTTAAGATGATTAGTTCCCACAATATGCCGAAGCACAAAATACCTCCCATTGCATTTTAGCCTCAGGTAATGCAAATATAGCCGATACTTTAAGTCCACGCGGACTTACGTTTCCAGCCATGATTTACTGTTGCAGGTTTCCACATGAAAAGGAAAATAAAGGAACAAAGAATCCATCTGTTTTAGTGTGCCCGTTTTTAAGTTTATGCCAAAGACAAACATAATAACATTTGCTTTATAAATGCAGACAATTTGAAAGTTGCTTTTTAGCAACTTTCGCAAACTCTTAAAATGCTATTGGTGGGAAGGGAAATGTTTTCAATTTATGGCTCCAATCTACGGAACAACACATTCTGTTCTTTGTTCTTATTCCTGAGAGTTTGATTTTGAAATTATATGGAACCCATCTCCCCTGTAAGTGGTAGTGGTGGGATTTCCCAGGAATTTCTCTGGTCCCTTAAACAACAGTATATAAAATATTTATATAGCGTTTTTATGTAGCAAATATAACATCAGTTGGTCGTAAATGTCCTACAAATGTGGGCAGCTTTAGCACATTAGGTTTAGTTCCTTTATTTTCATTGTCTTGTCAACTAATAAGAAATAGAAATAGAGATAGTGAAAGAGATGACTAAAAAACCTTGTTGACATGACCTTCAATTGGGTGAAACAGTGCATTATAAGGCAACAGTTTTTGAACCAAGGTACCCCAAATGGGCTAATTTATAGTATGTGTTCAAAATCTGAGATCCATGATTTCTGAGGGAATGACATTTGGGGAAGCTGTGACTGGCTCAGTGCTACTGGCTGCTGGTGCATTGCTGGGATTTACAATGTTCTGTGACAGTTTCCCAGCCAGTCTAACAATACCTTATTTCCTCCTCCACCCAGCAGCAGCCACTTACCTGCCTGCTGGGAGGGAGGGAGGGAGGGGAAGGAAGGAAGGAAGGAAGGAAGGAAGGAAGGAAGGAAGGAAGGAAGGAAGGAAGGAAGGAAGGAAGGATTTTTGCTGCCCCTTGACAGCCTCCCACAAGGACACTCAATGGAGAAATCAGCAGGAAGTCAGAAGTCACTTCTGCTCCCACTGCTTTTTTGCCCAACCTTGATCATTCCGTTTCTCTTGTTAGGTAAGAAAATCCCTCTAAAATGATGGCCTACCAGGGCACAGCTTGTCTAGTTAAATCTAAGGATCAGTATTCCAATCTTTCACAGGGTGGAGGGTTATTGACCATAAACCAGATTAACAACAGAAAAACTACTGAAGGAACCATGAAACGTATTCACAGCCGATGTTTTCAAAGTCATAGAAACATAGATACTTGTACATAGATTCAGACCTTTGAGCCAACATTTTTCAGAAGAGATATTGCTAAGAACATTTCTGATTTATTCCTTCCAGAGGAAATAAACACCATTTTGTAGAATTTTTCACATGGTTTATTTTCCTGTTTTTTTTTTCCTTTCAGTATCTGGCAGAAGTCACTCTTTTCTCCGTATTCCACAATGTCCCAGAAAAATGTCACAGAAGGATGGAAAATGCAGAAACCTTTCTCTTCCATGAAAGAGAAAAGGAATGGGAGAAACCTGTATCCTTGTAATGGGTAGCCATTCACCCCAATTCCTGAATTGGTTTTTTTTGGAAAATGTTGAACAAATATTTGCTACTGTATGAGAAGACTTGGTAGAACGTGGGGGAGGAGTGAAAAGTGGGATCAGCCTAGAATCCCTACATAGTGACAAGAGAATCAAGTCCAACCCCCCTTGAGTGCTATTGACTTAAAAAAAAAAAACTAGGAATCAACCACTAGCTGAGAAGATTCCTATGCATAAATGTTTATGGAGATTCTCACTCATCAGGTCATGGTTATCCCCAAAGTGCTTTCAAAAGCCAACTTGACTTTTTTTTCTTTTTCCTTGAAGACATTTTGTTTCTCATCCAAGAAGATTCTTTAGCTCTACAGACCCCCTTCACAGATCTCCAGAATTGAAGAAGCGTCTTGGATGAGAAGCAAAATGTTTTCAAGGAAAAAACAAAGAAAGTCTAGCTGTCTTTTGAAAAAGCACCTTTGAGATTTCTGGGCATCGGTTGTTCAGCAATAAATCAGCTTAATTGAACCTTCACGTTTGGATCTGGTCTTTCACAGTGTTGAAAGTGCAGTACTGCAGGCTACTTCTGCGGATCACCGGCTGCCTGCAATTTGGCAGTTCGAATCTCACCGGGCTCAAGGTTGATTCAGCTTTCCATCCTTCCGAGGTCAGTAAAATGAAGACCCAGATTGTTGGAGGAAATATGCTGAATCTGTAAACTGCTTAGAGAGGGTTGTAAAGCACTGTGAAGCGGTATATAAGTCTAAGTGCTATTGCTATTGCTAATTGCATGCTAATTCAGCTCACTGCCAGGAGTTCGATCTTCACTGGCTGAAGGTTGACTCATCCTTCCATCCTTCCGAGGTCAGTAAAATGTGGATCCAGATTGTTGGCGGCAATATGCCGCTTCTGTAAACAGCTTAGAGAGGGTTGTAAAGCACTGTGAAGCAGTATATAAGTGCTATTGCTAACTACCATTGCTATTTGCACCTGACAGCTATCCAGAAATTCAATGAAAAATCGGTGAAGCCATTTTACATACAGACCCACCAATGTATTTTTATCCCCACAAGTGGATACAGTAAGTCAGAAACACAAGTTTCTTGCATATAAATAACAAGTACAATTCCCTTTCATGACGCACATGTAGAAAATTACAGAGATTTGCATTTATGCCCTGTTCCATTTCTTAATGAGGAGGAATCTTGTACTATAAGCATCTTTTCAATGCAATATCTTCTCTATTCTGCAAGGATGTGACAGCAATCCATAATTCAAGGATGATTTACATACATACATACATACATACATACACACATACATACATACATACATACACAAATACACATGGGGTGCTGTTTCAGGTAAGCCACCCCAGGGAGTCTGAACTCAGGAGTTAAAAGATGAAATAGTCAAGAGTTATGCACTGATTTTATTATTATTAATTCTTTTCCTAGGGTGAGATGGGAAATATTATATTTATGGGATGTGCTGAGAGAGAGAGAGAGAGAGAGAGAGAGAGAGAGAGAGAGAGAGAGAGAGAGAGAGAGAGAGAGAGAGAGAGAGAGAGAGAGAGAGAAGTATTCTGTTTATCTGTCTAAGTATTTACCAGCATAGAATCTGATCCTTATGCAGATATTTAATCTCTGTTTTTCTCATTATCGGTCACAACTTTCTGACTCCTGAAGGAGTTATTAACGATACACTCTCTGTTCATTATTTCTTAATGCTCAAGCCTTTTGCAACATTTCCGAACCTACCTTGAAGCTCCGGGGAATTTTGATTGACAGCGTTGCTACTCCACCTTAGAGTAGCCTGCATTCAAAGTTTCAGTGGTGGGAATTAGAGTAGTGCTTTATTCCTGTCCCAATTTAAACTGCTTTTATAATCATCAGTCGCATACATTTTATAAAAAGAGAATTAGAATATGGCCATTTCCTTCATAAGGGAGAAGTAATCTCTGCTGCGATGGGCAGTTCTCCGACTGCTAAGAAACGTAGTAGGTGCTTCTTCTTCTTATTTTTTTTTTACTACAGGTCATAGATCAGTGGTGGCTAACCTTTTTGGAGTCATGTGCCAAAAGTGGGGAGAGTATGCGGGGGGGGGGGGTCGCGCACGTGTGTGCCCACCCATAATTCAATGCGCCACCCCCCCCCACTCCCCATGCTTTTGGCACGGATTCTACAGGCTACAGATGCAAATTTAGGAATAGTGTGTGTGGTTATCTTCTGGGTTTAAAAATCCTCTGGATGCCTGGGTAATAACCTAATGGGGGAATATCCTGTTTTATAATCCTAATTTATTAATACCCTTCAATAACCTAAAGCCATTTGTTAAGTAGTCAAGAAGTACAGACTACTCCACTTTCCTCAAAGAGACAAACCTCTTGTCTTACATCAAAAGAGCATAACAAATATAACCAGAAGCTTCCACCCTAATTTGTCTGCACATCTGTTTCTTTATGAAAGTAGAATCTTTGCTGGAATTCTGTATTATTTTAACCTCCTTCAAAATAAATCTTACTTATCAGAACTCTGGGAACCTTGTCCTATGAATTAATTCCTTCTAATCCAGGCTGCCATCGCAAAGAAACCTGACAGACAGGTCCCATTATGCTTGCCAAAGTCTTATTCATTGTCTGTCTGTCTGTCTGTCTGTCTGTCTGTCTGTCTGTCTGTCTGTCTGTCTGTCTGTCTATCTATCTATCTATCTATCTATCTATCTATCTATCTATCTATCTATCTATTCTGATATAGTAAAAAGCACACAATTAGTCCCCAAAGCCCCATTTTTTTATTTTAACAGCTGTGAATTCCTTTCATTCAAAGCATGTGCAGAATCACCAAGAGTTTATAAATAGTGCAACAGAAGTCTGCCACAGCCCTTCAGATAAGGCTAGTAAACACCCACCTTTATCTTCTTTGTCATGCTGCCAAAGACCTAATTGGCAATTATCTTGGCAAGGCCACACAGAAAGAGAGTCAAAAACAGAGCTTCAAAGTACAAACCAACACTATCCACAATGTTGCTTCCTACAAAGGCCCACGTGCCTTTGTTCTTCCTTTATGTTTTATGGGAAGGGCCAATCATCTCCAAGCCTTACTCTCAAGTCGTCCCTTTTGTTTTAACTGTTCTTGCCTTCTGGCAGCTTTCCGCATGTGTGCGTTAAGAACAGGCTTCTCCTATTCCTCTACCTCTCTGATGTCTGACGCTGGAGGCTCCAGAGTCCGCACATCACTCCCAGATGGCCCTGGCCCCATCTCTGTCTCCGATGCTGAGCCCTTGTCCGAGCCTTCCCCAGACTCCAGGACTGGCCCATGTTCCTCCCCAGCCTCCTCACTGTCTGACTCTGCTGCCAGCTCTGCAGGCTGCTGGCGGACCACAACACTATTTATCTATCTATCCATCCATCCAACTAGCTAGCTAGCTATCCTCTGTTCTCCAGACTGAGCTATACCAGTAGATAATTTCTCAGGACAACATATTGTTCACCAGTTCAAAACATGGGTCAGACAGGAAGGACCAGTGACCAATCTGGATGCGTGGGATAAATACAAAATTTGAATCCACCTTATGTCATTTCTAAGACTCATCAATAAAGCATGACCTCCTGATGGCTTAACTTTATTCAGCTCCTAGGCTAGACATGGCAGAAATCTCCCAGACATGAGTTTTCTGGATAAGAATCTTTATTGCAGACAAGTATAAAGCCATTAGAAAACAGCCCATTGTCATTGAAAAAACACAAGTGACTCTTATATAAATGTTTCCCCCCAACTTTCTTCTGTTCAGTCATGTCTGATTCTCAGATACTGCCTGGACAAATCCCTGCATTTTTCTTGGCAATGTTTTTTTAGACAACATTATCTAAATTTGCAATACTCCCTTCCTAGGTTGAGAGAGAGAGTAACTGGCCCAAAAGTCACCCAGCTAAGGTGTTGCTAGAACTCACCCTCTCCCTGTATATTGCCTGATGCCATAACCATTATTCTAAACTGGCTCAAATACTCATGGCAGATTGCATTTACAGCTTTTTCTTCCCTTGATTCCCATGAATAATTGACTTAGATAGATAGATAGACAGATAGACAGATAGATAGATAGATAGATAGATAGATAGATAGATAGATAGATAGATAGATAAGATAGGAGAGAGAGAGAGAGAGAGAGATGGAATTCTTTATTGGCCAAGTGTGATTGGACACACAAGGAATTTGTCTTTGGTGCCTATGCTCTCAGTGTACATAAAAAGAAAAGATACATTCGTCAAGAATCATAAGGTACAACACAGTGGTGAAATCCAATTTTTTTTACTATTGGTTCTGTGGGTGTGGCTTGGTGAGTGTGTTGTAGCTTGGTGGGCATAGCAGGGGAAGGATACTGCAAAATCCCCATACCCTCCCCACTCCTGGGGGAAGGATATTGCAAAATCTCCGTTCCCACCCCACTCTGGGTCCAGCCAGAGGTGGTATTTGCCAATTCTCCAAACTTCTCAAAATTTCCACTACCGGTTCTCCAGAACCTGTCAGAACCTGCTGGATTTCAACCCTGGTACAACACTTAATGATAGTCATAGGGTACAAATAAACAATCGAATCATACCAGGAAACAATCAATATAAATTGTAAGGATACAGCAACATGTTACAGTCATGCAGTCATATATGGGAGGAGATAGGTAATAGGATTAGCTGCAGTGCTTGAAAGCAACTGCTTGTTGACTGTTCACACCACAGACATCTCCAGCATGGGAACTGCTGGCCCTTCACAGAGACTAGTTAAATTTCACATGACTTCCAAGCTACAAACTTGAGAAGGGTCAAATTTCTTGTAAGGCAGAGAAAAACAATGAAAGGACCGACAGGAGCACTCCTCAGTCATTGTGCCTAAGCCCCCTCTCCATTCCTCTCTTTTCGCAAACAGAGCTGTGTATGTCCTCTGTGGTTCCTAAACTAGCTTCCTGTCCTTAAGGTATTGTCAGGTTTCGAGGTCGTCTCAAATAAATTGCATTTCAAACAACGTCTTTGATGAAAAAACTCTCATTTATTAAGGACGACATTCTAGCTCCGACTCATCGTAGCCAACACTGACTTCCCGGCGCCAACCCCTCCTTTCCTGTCTCCACTCCTCTGGTCTCATTGGCCATCTTCCAAATCACTCTTTCCCTAATCTACCACTCCAGCTCAAAGGAATTTCCCCCCTCCCATCCCATCTCCTAGAGGATATTATCTTCAGGGAAAATAAGTAGGTGAAAAGTCAAAAAGTCCCTTTCCAGATGCCCTTCTTCTCCTTCTTATGTCAGCACTAGAGTGAATGCGGCTTGGAGTGCTGACAGGTATAATGGAACATCTTAATTAGGTGTAGTTTTGAAATTTGGATTCCTCCATCACCACCACCACCAGCAGTCCTATTAGTTTTCATACACGGAACTAAGGAATTAGCGTCAGCCATTCAGTCATGTGTTCCAATACTTGAGGGGCTGCCACAGAGAGGAAGGGGGTCAAGCTATTTTCCAAGGCACCTGAAGGCCAGACAAGGAATAATGGATGGAAATGGAACAAGGAGAGATCAGAAATAAGGAGAAACTTTCTGGCGGAGCCATCAACCAATGGAACAGAAGTTGCCTTTGGAAGTTGTGAGAGCTTCATCACTGGAGGCCTTCAAGAAGAGATTGGACTGCCATTTGTCAGAAATATGTAGGGTCTCCTGCTTGGGGGGGGGGAGGGTTAGACTAGATGACCTACAAGGTCCCTTCCAACTCTGTTATTCTTTATCTGTTATGTCTGACCCTTGGCCACTCTATGGATCAGCATCTCCATGCCCCTCTGTCTTGCACTGCCTCCTTCTCAGTGGCCATCCCAGGACCATCCTTCATAGTGCCCAGCCAATGGGTACTAGGGCAGACCCTTCTCCTTTTTCCACTGATCACCCCTAGCATGATTGATAGCTTGCTTGATATGACACCGAACTGGGGAGTATGTTGCCTTTTATTTTGCTCAACCACCTAAATACTCTTTGGCAACTATGGCAACCTAGACAAGAGTTCTGCTTCCAACCTTGACAACTCCTGAAGTCCAAAGAATTGAGCAGTTTTGTTCTGAAGAAAGGCAAAAGTCTTCCTATCACCTGTCAGATGCTCATCTTTGCTTCTTTGAAGCTCTCTAGCAACTGCCATAACCAGGGGGGGAAGGGGCATCTGGGAGGGGAAGCGTGCTGGAGGTGTGAAAGAATGCAATAGGAAATTGGGGAGCATGGATGCTAACAGGAACCAGAGGTGCCAAATCGTGCCATCTGCTGAGCTTCAAGGACAGCAGTCCTGGGAAAGGAATTTACACTGGTGCCTGAGCCACCAAGTTCCCAAAACATTGGGAATGAGACCTGATTGGACTGGTTTTCATGAGGGGAGAAGGTTTTGGACATTGGGGATTGCTTTCAATATATGTGTCAGGTTTCCAACACCCTCAACAAAAGAAAACCCAGAGGCTTGAGTGTCCTCAAAGTTCCATTTTATTAGAGTTGTCCTATTGGCACATCTGGGAAAACCCGAATCTGAAAGCTTCCAGGTTTTCTCCACCCAAAGGAAAGTTCAAGTTGCTGCCCAACACCCACATGTCCATCACATGGTCCAATCAAAGCACCATCCTAACTGGAGATGCCTCCCATTTCCAGCCATCCAAGTGCAGGGCAAGATGTCCTTGACTCTGAGAAAGATGTCCTTGACTCTTTGAGAAAGGAAAGTTATTATGACTATATATCACCCCTGTTCTACACAATCCCCCCTCCCAGTTTCCCACAGTAGTAATTGTGGCAGGCCTGAAGGCCCAACGAAAAAGATGACTTCCAGGCATGACAATATGACTTTCACATAGTTTTTCCTCAGAGCTTGCCTCATCCATGCTGCACTCAGCATCTCTAGTAAAAGTAGCTTTTCTCTAAAACCGATGGAGTCAAGGATTGTTCTTTCCTAGGGAGTAGCTGGGACCAGTGTGACACCACCCCAGAGTATCTTAATTGTTCTTTTCCTGGACAGTTGGACAGTTCCAAAGACAGCGCTAGGTGTAACCTCTTTTTAGTTTTTAATATTTTTCAATTTCAAGGCACTCTTGGCAATAAAATGGAGGCTTTGTTTAGCAAATATGATTGAGGCCTGGAGATCACGGTAAGAGATATCCACTGGTGTTTTAAGGTTCCCAGGTACCCAGTTACCAACTACTGGAACAGAATTTCTCCAGTTCTCCCCTATATCTATTCTAATGCTTTACAACATTTCATTGACTATGGTTTACTGCTTCAGTTCAGTTTCTTTAGGCGACTCCATAACTTCAACTCATTTCCATAGTTTTTCTTTGTTTTTGTTCTGCATAAACATAAGCATAATTCTAGGGGATCATAAATTGTCACAAGAATATGGGCAAACTGAAAGGTTAGAAAATCTACACCAATGCATAAGTGACAGGATGTGGCAGAAAAACATCTATGGCCTCCCATTCCTTTACTGCTGTAAAGCTCTCCTACTGAGTAAGGTGACGTGGCATTTATTCTTCCAAAACAATGAAGACTGCAACAGCTGAGCAAACAAGTCCCTTTGTTTGCATCCCTTTCCTCTATTTCCCTTCTTCGAAGGCTATGAGAAATCTAATCTTTTTAAAAAATCAGTTCTGTGTGGAGAGGACATCATCCAGAATGTCATCATGTAGGCTGGTATAAAAAAGATGTTGAGACTTTGAAAAGAGTGAAGAGAAGAGAAATGAAGATGATTAAGGGCCTGGAGACTAAAACTTATCAAGAACGGTTGCAGAAATTGGGTATGGCTAGTCTAGAGAAAAGAAGGACTAGGGGGGACATGATAGCAGTATTCCAGTGTTTGAGGAGCTGCCGTAAAGAAGAGTGGGTCAAGCTATTTTCCAAAGCACCAGAAGGCAGGATAAAAAACCATGGATAGAAGCTAATCAAGGAGAGAAGCAACCTAGAACTAAGGACAAATTTCAAATTTCCTAACAGTGGGAATCAGTGGAAAGGCTTGCTTTCAGAAATTGTGGGTCCTCCAACACTGGAGGCATTCAAGAAGAGATTGAACTGCCATTTGTTAGAAATGGTGGAGGGACTCCTGTTTTAGCAAGGGGTTGGAGTCCCTTCCCACTCAATTATTCTGTACTCGTATTCTAATACTCATGTACAGCACAACATCAACATGAAATTCCACATACCATCAAAACAAATCACAGATCAGTCGTAACATCTGGGATGAATTATGGCATAAGAGTTATCTCAAGTGCACACGTGAGAGCAGGTGTGTATGTGTGTGTCTCATCCAGCTTTTTTCACAGGATTAGGCAGACAGATTAACAGAGTTGGAAGGGACCTTGTAGGTCATCTAGTCCAGCCCCACACCCAAGCAGGAGTCCCTACACCATTTCTGACAAATGGAGGTTCAACCTCGTCTTGAAAGCCTCCAGGGATGAAGCTCCCACAACTTCTGAAAGGAACTTTTGTTCCACTGGTTCATTGTTCTCACTCTCAGAAAATTTCTCCTTTATTTCCACGTGGAATCTCTCCTTGATCTGTTTCCATCCATTATTCCTTGTTTGGCCTTTGGGTGCTTTCGAAAATAGCTTGACCCCCTCCTCTCTGTGGCAGCCCCTCAAATATTGGAACCCTGCTATCATGTCTCCCCTGGTCCTTCTCTTCGCTAGACTAGCCATGCTGATTCTCTTTGAAGCAAGACATTTCAAAGATAGCCAGACCACAAGTGATGGAAGACCTTAAAGATGATCACCTTGAATTGTACCCAAAGCAAACTAGCAGCTAGCATATCCTACAAAGTCTGGGTTATGTGTGAATACCTATTGCCCTGGTTAACATGTGATCCACTGCATTTTGCAGTCATTGCAGTTTCCAAGGGGTCTTTTAGAGCAGTCCCTTGTCAAGTACAGTAGTTCATCCTGAGAGATAATAAGGGCACAAGTAACCATAACCATCATCTTCTAGTCCAGAAAATCACAACTGGTCACCAGCTGAAGCTGGGCAAAGGCTCTTCTGGCCAGAGCTTCCATCTGTTGTTGTTTTTTTCTGCAGGAGCTGAGATCCAAAAACTCCATTCCATCTGTAGGAGCAGAACTCCATCCAAAGCTAAAGTTGATATCACTTCAGAGACAACCAGATTCTGAATCTACAACTGCTCTATTAATGCTAACCTATTTCTCCTCATAAGGGACACAGTGGCTCAGTGGCTAAAACGCTGAGCTCGTCGATTGAAAGAGTCAGCAGTTCAGCAGTTTGAATCCCTAGTGCCGTGTAACGGGGTGAGCTCCTGTTCCTTGTCCCAGCTTCTGCTAACCTAGCAGTTCGAAAGCAGGTAAAAAATGCAAGTAGAAAAATAGGGACCACCTTTGGTGGGAAGGGAACAGTGTTCTGTGCGCCTTTGGCATTTAGTCATGCCAGCCACATGACCACGGAGACATCTTCAGACAGCACTGGCTCTTCGGCTTTGAAACAGAGATGAGCACCACCCCCTAGAGTCGGGAACGACTAGCACATATGTGCAAGGGGAACCTTTACCTTATTTATCCTCAGACAGATCCTTTCAGCCTTCAGGCAAGTCTTCCAGTTGTTCAGATTAAGATTCAAATTTTATCCATCTAAGAAAGAGGATTTTTTTTTTAACATATGTGAATTTGTAAAAAATATATTTTAGTCGATTTGCTTTTTAAAATCTTAACAGAAGAAAAGGTGTTTTTTCTCCCTCTTACAATCACAATGTTTTATATGTTTGTCTTTTGGCATGCATTAGTGGGTGGAAAAGAGTGCAATTAAAGTACATTAAAGAAACACATTCAGCAACTTTTGGGGAAGAAAAAAAGTACCTTAAGCAACATTTCTTCTTAAAATGAACACAGAATGGTAAAGAGCACTAATCAGTTGAAAGAAAACGCATCCAAAAACATAAAGTTTTACATAACTTTATCCCCAGTTTCTTACATAGGCTATTTTTATGCATACATACTTGTATGAATGTGCACCTTGTAGGATTTAAACTCATTTTTTTCACCAACAGATGGCACTCAAGGTGGTTAGCAAAAGAGATCCAGATATAATTGATGTAAAAGTTCATTAAAAACACACCCTAAAATTATCAAGATATTTTGAAACCTGAGTCCAGATTTATTTAGAATGCAAGCAGTACATTGTCCTAGACTGGACTTTTTGTTCATCTAGTTCAGTTTTATATATTGCAGCTAATTGGACTTTCCAAAGCTCTTTTTTCTTCTTCACCCAAGTTAGAGTTATCATCTACAACTTGAGGTCTATTAATAATGCTAGCTGGGAAGGCTGAAAATTTTAGTCCCTTGATAATTAGAAGGGAACAGGATACAAACGTTGAAATAACTCAAATGAAATTAGGATACCATTGCCTCAAGCATATATACATCTAACTGGTCTGTTAGTTGCATTTAGGTGTCTGTCCAACCAGAATATGGGTAAACATCATTAATGCTCCAATTCTACACCACTGGTAGAGAAGCCACCAAAAGTTATACAAATAGGTGTAAATCAACCAAGAAAAACACATGGTTGCAGCAAATGAAAGATAGACACACCAAACTTTTCGTGATCGGTAAAAAAAAGAATAACTACAGTTAGTCCTAGTCTTATGACCACAATTGAGCCCAAAATTTCCATTGCTAAGTGAGACTGACAAGGGGCAGCTTGAGAAGGTGGCCAGCAGCTTGTCACGTGAAGTTTTACAGAAATGGAAAAATATACTAGCGAAAAGGTAAGTGAAACAGATTAAGCCCAACAGTGGTGGGGTGAGCTTCTAAAAGCAAGAATGTTTTTAGATATACAATCTGTGTCCTTCCAGACTGCTTGCCCACTAATGACAGATCCTGGAAGTCATTCAACAACATCTGAAGGGACACAAATTTCCTACCTACATAGTGAAAGAAAGATCTCCCTCTGTCTCTGGGAGGAGGTGGGGGAGAGAAGTCAAAGTAAACACAAAGTCAGACCACACGAAACCAAACCAAAACAGTGATTGGCATAAGCCAGCTGAAGACTAATTACCAACCAGTTGCTTCTTATGAACAAGGCTTCAAACTAAAAGTCATAGTAATGAGTTCAGCACTTATAATTGTACTAAACAGGTTCGCTTGGTGCACCAATTGTGACCCTACTTGGATCGGGAGGCTCTCCTCACGGTCACTCATGCCCTTGTCACCTCATGGTTAGATTATTGAAACACGCTGTTCATGGGGCTACCCTTGAAAAGTGTTGACCTACCTTGAAGATGGTCTCAAAGATACCCTGGTCCTGAGATAAAGATAAAGAAAACTGTGGACCTACCTTGAAGGTGGTCTCAAAGATACCCTGGCCCTGAGACATGTAGGGCTTTAAAGGTAATAACCAACACCTTGAATTGTGACTGGAGACCAATAGGGAGCCAGTGCAGCTCACGGAGAATTGGTGTAATGTGGGTGCACACACCAATTCTCCGTGAGCTGCACTGGCTCCCTATTGGTCTCCGGTCACAATTCAAGGTGTTGGTTATTACCTTTATTTATTTATTTATTTTGGTTTTAAAACAAAACTTTATTAAATCTTAAAAAAAACATTTAAAATATACAAATCTCTCTTCATCAAAGACGAATTTGCTTGTACAATACACAACTTCACCTGATAATGGTTTTCTATTATTCTATATACATATATAAATACACTTAGTGATTTGTTACCTACTCCATCCATCTGACAGTGCTTTTTTAAAAAAATTGTGTTAATTTCTTCTGAATTTTATCTTTATCCAATTTTTCCCCTTCTCTGATTTATCCATTGGTACCATCTATTCCATATTGTAAAATATTTTGAGTCTTCCTTGTCTTTTAACTGTAAGGTTAATTTGTCCATTTCTGCGCATGAAAATATTTTCTGGATTACTTCCTGGTCTGTTGGCAAGCGATCAGTTTTCCACAATTGTGCTAAAGCTATCCTGGCCACCGTAATTATGTGTAATATTAAATACTTAATATCATTTCTAATATTTCCTTTAATCATGCCTAATAAAATGACTTCAGGTTCTAGCTCAATTTCGTACTCCGTTATTTCTATTATCCACGTTTTTATTTTACTTCAATATTTCTTATTATCTTTAAAGCCCTACATGTTTCAGGGCCAGGGTATCTTTGAGACCACCTTCTACTGCATAACTCCCATGACTGGTAAGATCCCACAGAGTTGGTCTCCTCCGGGTCCCATCAGCTAAACAATGCTGGCTGGCGGGCCCGTGGGGGAGGGCCTTCCCTGTGGTTGCCCCAGCTCTCTGGAACCAGTTACCTCCTGAGGTCCGGACCATCCCCACCCTATTGGCCTTCCAAAAAGCAGTGAAGACCTGGCTTTTCCGGCAGGCCTGGGGCCATTGATCTCGCTCTTGTGATCCGGCGAGATCCGGCCATGAATGATGTGAATGAGGTTTAATGTTTTTAATGTTTTTAATTCTTAAATGTTTTTTATAATGATTTTAAATGCATTGTGAGCCACCCTGAGTCTTCGGAGAGGGGCGGCATACTAATTGAATTAATAAATAATAATAACAAATAATAAATAATTCATGCAACTGCTGAAGCTAGAATAATTGGGGTACTTATTCTTTTGGGCTGGTGATTACATTTGGAGTTCTGAAAATGTTTTGGGCATGTTGTCAAAATGGCTGCCACTGAAAGTTTTTCCAATTCTTAACACATTTGTAAATTGCCCATAGCTTTTCGATCTTTCTTGCCACAGTTGTGTTAAGTGAACCACTGCAATGGTTAACAACATGGTTGTTAAGTGAATCAGGCCTCCCTCATTGACTCTGATTGTCACATGACCCCAGGCCACTGCACTGTATTTGTCATAAATACATGCCAAAATCTGAATTTTGATCATGTAACCATGGGGATATGGTCATAAGTGTGAAAAAGTGAAGTCACTTTTTTCAGTATTGTTGTATCTTCGAATGGTCACTAAATGAATGGTTGTAAGTTGAGGACTACCTGTTCATAGTTCTGGAACTTGTATGGATAACATTGAGTTTATGGATTCTGCCTATCTAAATGGACTACATTTTAAAAAAAAAAAAACATGTTTGTTTAACTGGGTTAGATACTCTTGAATCTGTATGCCACCAATGTTTATAACTTATTGTTTTAGGGGTGTTTAATTTACAAAATGGTATTAAAGCCATTTCAAAAGATGCAATTATAATTATAAAGGCATTCCTAAGGGAAATTTTGCTTAAAATGTTTATCTTTCCACTATCATCTTCTCCTTTTTTAAAAAAATACCTGCCACAAATGGCTTGATATTAATTGGGCGGTTTGCCAGCAGCAAGCCAAAATGAACATCTGGACATCTTCAGCAAACCTCTGGCACTTGGTCCACCAGGGCTCAGCCTTACTTTGCTACTGGCTATTTTTGATTTGCTATCCTAGAAAAAGAAAGAAGGAAAGAAAAAAGAGCAACCCAAAACTGCCAACAATCAGCACACCACAAAGTAAACAAGTTTCTGCATTTTTGCATTTCATTGTGCATATCCTGATGAAAGGGAAACAATAATAAGGATATAATAAATAATACTGGGATATGATATACTGGTATACTAGATTCTGTAACCATTAGGTTCTTGTAATACTATATTTATCTATTCATTCATTCATTCATTCATTCATTCATTCATTCATTCATTCATTCATTCATTCATTCATTCCGCCCTTCTCCCAAAGGACTCAGGGCGGTGAACAGTCAGAATAACATACATATAATTTGAAATAAAATTAATTTAAGATAATTAAACTGATTTGGCTCATCAATTAAGATCCTCCGCGTAGAGTTTAGATAAACTGAAAATTTATGCCAGTCTGGTTTGGTGAAACAGAAAGGTCTTCAAGGCACGACGGAAAATACGGAGATCTGGGATAATTCGTATCCCTGGGGGTATCCTGTTCCATAGGGCAGGTGCCCCCACAGAGAAGGCTCTCCTCCTGGGAACCACCAGCCGACATTGCTTTACTGACGGCCTGGAAATTTTTTCCAGACTAAGAATTCATTAAAAGGGGAATGCCATGACTCTTTGCTGCATGGCATATATTTCAGCTCAAATCTGGCAATACTAAATGCAGCAAAATGTGCTCTTATTTATGGCTTAGCCAGGCAAGCCATGATGCACCATTCCATTCCTGCTTTCCCAACACCTTAATCATCTGTGCCTATACGTGTACAGTAGTCCTTAACTTACAACCAGAATTGGGATCAGAATTTTCATTGCTAAGCAAGGCAGTTGTTAAGGAAGTCACACTTAATCTTACGAACTTTTCTGCCACAGTTGTTAAGAGAATTACTTATTCTTCTTGTGCCATATTTGCAGGTCATAGTTGTCCCATTTGCACTACTTGGGTGACACAAAGAAACCTCCAGGTGGTCTCAACAGCTCTCTAAAAGAATGCAAATGACCAGCTGTCTGAAAGGCATATAAATCCTTCCATTCCCCACCATCCAGTCAGAGCTGAAGGATCTTACAGATTAACAGAGTTGGAAGGGACTTTGTAGGTCATTTAGTCCAACTGTCCACCCAAGCAGGAACCCTACACCATATCTGACAAGTGACAGCCCAATATCTTCTTGAAAGTCTCAAGTGATGAAGCTCTCACAACTTCTGAAGGCAACTTCTGTTCCATTGGTTGATTGTTCTCACTGTCAGAAAATTTCTCCTTATTCTAGGTTCTAGGTCCTTGTTCAGTTTCCATCCATTATTCCTTGTCTGGCCTACACTATTGCTTTAGAAAATAGCTTGATGCCCTTCCTCTCTGTAGCAGCCCCTCAAATATTGGAAGACGGCTATCCTGTCTCCCCTGGTCCTTCTTTTCACTGGACTATCTGTCATTGGACATTGGCGATCATGTTGGTGATCTTATTTTTATCAACAGCCGCAACGAAAAAGTGCTACTGAGTTTTGTCCAAACCAGTCCCGTAGATTTTGAAGCCACAATGTTCTTCTTCTGCCTGGACCTCGTTTGCCTTCAATCTTTCCTTGGAGGATTAAGTGAAGTATGCTGTATTTTTCCAGGTGTCGCATCACATGTCCAAAATAGTCTAACTTTCACTCTTTTATGGTTTTGAGGATTTCTCTTGGCTTTCCCAGGTGACGTATCACCTCCTCATTAGTGATTTTGTCAACCCAGCTTATACATAACTGTCCAGTATTTGCAAACCATTGGCATATGTGTCATGTAGACACTAGTGGAGGCAGAGAGTGCCTCCACCCCTATGTGGAAAGGAGGGGCTTACCCTGAGTATAAAACCCTCTCCAACCTTTCCACCTAGCTCTCTCTCTTATGTATTTGTTCCTCATGAGACTTGATCTCTGATCAGGGTAGTCTGTGTGCCCACTACCCTATGATGAAGACAAAGACAGCCTTTGTAGATAGTTAATAAGCTTTATTATATGTAATAAAAACATTTAAGGTATTGTTTCACACATCTGCCTCTGGATTCTTCTAAGCTCCTGGGTGATTCTACGATCCCAAATTCCACAGAATGGTAGCAGAGGATGTGGTGATAGAACTTCACTCCAGGAGCTGTTGACAAAGCAAAATGCCCTCCAAAATAACCGGTGAGAGAAGCTCTCCTGTTGTGACCAGAGGCCTTCAACGGAGGAGAGCTTCACAGCAGCCCCAGCCTGAATCAATGATGGAAAACATCGAAGAAGGTTTCCATCCAGCTACACCCTGGCAGCCAGAGGCTACCCAGATGCAGCAAGAGATACTAGGGGCTGAGCCAAGCGATGCTGGAGAAAGCTTCTTCAGCACTGACGAAGAGAGGGCAGAAGGACAAGATGAAAGCCTGGAGAGGCAAGTGGCTGAGATGTCAGAAGAGGAGTGCCAAGCAATGCTCGCCTCCCTCCTGAAGACAGGAGGGAGGGCAGCAGCCAGAAAGAGACCTGAGGAGACAGCACCAGAGATTCCACAGTAACAGTCGCCTGTAAATCCACATTTCAAATGTTTCTAGTCTTTCAAGTGGTTTTCTGTCAGAAACCAACTCTCTACTCCATAGTGGAATTGCAAATCACTGCAGTTGTTAAATGAAATTGTAAATAAACGCTAAGCAGCCAAATTTTGATCATGTGACCATGAGAATGCTGCGATGGTCAGAAATGCAGGTTGCCACCTTAGGTCCTCACAGTGCAAGGATCAGTTGTAAATCACTGTTTTTGATGCTGTTGTCTATTAAAATGGTCAATAAACAAACGATTGTAAGTTGAGGATCACCTATGTATTCCTTATTCTTCCTGGAGAACACACTTATTCGCTGTCACTTTGAATGTACAGTAATCGGCATACATTAAAATGAAAAAATGGAAAAATAAAGACCCACTTAATGATACATATAACTACAGCTGCTAGGTTGGCTTATGCCCAATACTGGAAGGAAAAAACCCTGCCACCAGAAGAACTTATACTTAGGAAGGTATTAGAGTGTGCAGAGATGAGCAAATTAACCTATGAAATAAATAATGATGAAAACTCAGATTACTATACTGTGTGGGAAAGGTGGTACAAATGGATGAACGAAAAAAACTAAAACAGGAGTAAAAGGTGTGTTAAATAAATAATAACAAATGGTAAAAGTGACACCAAACAATTTTATGTATATATGTATAAATACTGCGTATCCGATGTAAATAGAAATGAAATTTTTTTGTATCTATAAAAAATCAATAAAGTATAATTTTAAAAAAATGAAATTCCGTTGCATTCAGCTCTCAAAGGGTCACCACCTCTTAATTTAAACATAAACACGACAAGTTAAATAAATAGATAAATACAAAATTATGTATGTACCCACACATATGACATGGAGAAATAACATAACATATTGTCACCGCTACCGGCTCGGCCTAACCGGGCCGACAAGGGAGGGACCCACCATTGGTTCTAAGTACAGAGGGTTCTAAGGGTTCTAACTGGTGTACAGATTGTATTCAGCTTATAACCCTTGGTATAGTGATGGTTTGAAGTGACAATGGACTGAAAAAAAAAGTGACTTATGACCATTTTTCCCACTTACAATCATTGCAGCATCTCCATGGTCGCGTGATTAAAATTCAGATGCTTGGAAACTGGCATGTATTTTTTTTTTAAATTTAATTTATATGCCGCCCTTCTCTGAAAACTCAGGGCGGCTTACAATGCGTTAAGCAACAGCCTTCATACTTTTGTATATTTATACAAAGTCAGCTTATTGCCTCCACAATCTGGGTCCTCATTTTACCTACCTTAGAAAGGATGGAAGGCTGAGTCAACCTTGAGCCTGGTGAGATTCGAACTTACAGTAATTGCAGACAGCTGGTGTTAACCACAATGCCTTTAGTCTGCTGAGCTATCCAGGCTCCTATCCTGAGGTAAATCCACACAGAAGGAGCATCCTGAGGTAAATCCATACTGCAGGAGCATCCTTTTTTTAAAAAAAATTGATTTATATGCCTTCTCCAGAGACTCAGAGCGGCTTACAATGCGTTAAGCAACAGCCTTCATACTTTTGTATATTTATACAAAGTCAGCTTATTGCCCCCACAAACTGGGTCCTCATTTTACCTACCTTAGAAAGGATGGAAGGCTGAGTCAACCTTGAGCCTGGTGAGATTCGAACTTACAGTAATTGCAGACAGCTGGAGTTAATTACAATGCATTAGTCTGCTGAGCAACCAGGCCCAATTTGATTTATACGCCGCCCTTCTCTGGAGACTCGTGGCAGCTTACAATGCGTTAAGCAATAGCCTTCATACTTTTGTATATTTATACAAAGTCAGCTTATTGTCCTCACAGTCTGGCTCCTCATTTTACCTACCTTAGAAAGGATGGAAGGCTGAGTCAACCTTGAACCTGGTGAGATTCAAACTTACAGTAATTGCAGACATCTGGTGTTAATCACAATGCTTTTAGTCTGCTGAGCTATCCAGGCTCTCTTTATGATGATTTATGATGGTTGCGGTGCCCCAGGGTCATGTAATCATGTTTTGTAACCTTCTGAAAGCAAAGTCAGTGGGAAGGCAGAATCATTTGACCACCATGTTACTAACTTAACAACTGCAGTACTTAACTGTGGCAAGAAAGGTTGTCAACTGAGGCAAAGCTCACATAACAACTGTCTTGCTTAGCAATGGGAATTTTGGGCTCAGTTGTAGTCATTAATTGAGGACTCGCCTATTCCTTGTATTGTATTGTAGCTATTCCTTTTTAACAGATCACGGAAAGTTTGGTGTATCCATCTTTCACTTGCTGCACCGATGTGCTTTTAAGTGTGATAAAGCACTGCACCTCCTTCCGTTCTTCACGGCACCCAGCAAACTTTGAACCTTACAATCTTGCCATCTTTGATGCATCTTCATAAAATAATGCAACAGCAGCGAATTTCATTTTCTTTCACAAGAAGTTATATTCAATGGCAAACAGAGTGTTTCCTTTGTCATTTAAAAGTCAAATTTGCCCGCTTCTTGACAGTTTAAAGCAGGCTGGAGATGCCTTTCTTGAAACTTTGAGATTATAAGTAAATATTAAACCTAGAGCGGAAACAGCCTCAATGTATGATTTATTGCTCTGCACTGTGTAAGAGTAGCCTTAGTGATCCTTCCTTAGTGTGCCTATACAGAAATAAGTGCTGTTTACTTCGAGAAGATAGGCCTCTCCTGGAAAAACAAGAAATAGTGAGATCCAATACAGGGTACTGGTTAAAATTTGAATTTATTACAAGTCGTCCTTCACTTAGAACCAAAATTGAGCCCCAAAATTCTGTTGCTATGCGAGACAGTTGTGAAGTGAGTTTTCCTCCAGTTTACGACCGATCTTGTCACTACTGTTTAGTGAAACACTGCCGTTGTTAAGTTAGTAACACAATTGTTACGTGAATCTGGCTTCCCACATTGACTTTGCTTGCCAAAAGGATGCAAAAGGGGATCACATGACCCCGGGACACGGCAATGGTCATAAATATGAGTCAGTTGCCAAACGACTGGCCATGGGGATCCTCTAACACACATTAGTGTGAAAAACAGTCACAAATCTCTCCTTTCGGTGCCATTGTAACATCAAACGGTCACTAAATGAGCTGCTATAAGTCGAGGACTACCTGCAAAAGCTTTAACCCTTAAAATATCTGAATTTTATCTTCAGCTGAAGCAGAAACAGGGTGATTATAATTCCCTGCCTTGTTCAAGAACTTCCAGTAATAATCAGGAAGAAAATATAATACATTTGTGTAACGAGCTCCCCCCTTTGAGGTAATATACAACCAGGGGCAATCGATGCTTAGCACAATAAGAAGAGTTACGGGTTTGGGGGGTTTTTTGGGTTTTTTTTTTTAGCTCAGGCAAAACAGCTTGGGAAGCCACAAGAGGGAGTCAGGGTAAACAGAAGGAGTCAGGCTCCAGAACCACGAAGCTTTGCCCAGGGCTGGCATTTTATAATGCAGCAATACACTCAGGCATTAATGTACTACTTTTACTTCTTCACTCAACCAGGACCTTCAAATTCCCCCAGTGAGTGCTCTTTCACTTTTCTTGCTAGGAATCAGAATATAATTAATAACAATCTCGATTAACCTTTGCCAAATGATTTATGCAAAAGATGGGGCAAGCCAAAAACAGAACAGTTGCCGCCTTTCAAAATATAGTTGGCCGCTTCTTTTAATGGTTTAAAACAGAGATGAAATCCAGCAGGTTCTGACGGGTTCTGGAGAACCGGTAGCGGAAATTTTGAGTAGTTCAGAGAACCGGCAAATACCACCTCTGGCTGGCCTCAGAGTTGGGTGGGAATGGAGATTTTGCAGTATCCTTCCCCCAGTGGTGAAATGTAAAATTTGTTACTACCAGTTCTGTGGGCATGGTTGTTGTTGTTGTTGGTGGTGGTGGGGGTAATGTGACTGGGTGGGTGTGGCCAATTTTTTTATTTTTACTTTTAAAAGTATTTTTTCTACAACCTCTTTGGCGAAGAGGTTGTAAAAAAATGCTTTCAAAAGGCTCTGACGATCCCAGCTGTGTTGCCTGATCGGCAGAGGCTTTTTTTCTTTTAAATGCCTCTGACGATCAGGCAACTCAGCTTGTATTGTCAGAGGCATTTAAAAGAAAAAAAGGGGTTTTTTTCTTTTAAAAGCCTTTGACAATCCCAGCTGAGCCGTGCGATTATCAGAGGCTATTTTTTTTCACTTTTAAAAGCATTTTTTCGGCCGAAGAGGTTGTAGAAAAAATGCTTTTAAAAGTAAAAAAAAAAAAAGCCTCTGATGATTGTGCGGCTCAGCTGGGCATGGAGGGGGGGGGCGCAGAGATTTTTGCTACCGGTTCTCCAAACCACCTGCCTCCATCGCTACCGGATCAGGCGATCCGGTCCGAACTGGGAGCATTTCACCCCTGCCTTCGCCTGCCATGCCCACCAAGCCACGCCCACAGAACCGGTAGTAAGAAAATTTGGATTTCACCACTGGTTTAAAACCAGGTAAACCTTGACTTACAACAGTTCATTTAGTGACCATCTGACATTACAAGGCACTGGAAAAAGTGACTTATGACTGTTTTTCACACTTAAGGCCTTTGCAGCCTCCCTGTGATCACATGATTGTAAGATGAGAACCACTTCAGCTTTACATAGTTTTACATTTACTTACACCAAAGGGCATCCATGAATCTTATGCAGTTATGTTTGAAGTATAATACATGAAATGCATATCTGATACGTAAATGAAAAGTGGATTATAGTTATGGGGGGAGACAATGGATAACTGAAGTCCCTGCCTCCAAACTGTTTCAAATATAAAGCACCGAGAACATAAAACAGTCAATTAATTGAGATAATAGGTCTCAGCATGTAATTCCATTCCTAAAATATTAAAGTTCCGGAATAGGGAGGGAATCATATTTATTCAAGGTTGTTAGCTACCTGTAGATAACTTTTATTTGTCCACTGATGCTTAAATAAGTATAACATCCATCAGTGAGCTTATATATGGTGGAATTTATGACAAAAGAAATTAATTATGATAGGAACTCAATATTATGAAAGGGATGAGTATATAAAAATTACTGAAGAGACATGCCTGCAAAACGTTTTCAAGAAACATCTATGTCAAAATGGAACAGCCCTCTCTCAACAGAGGGGGAGGGATACGGCATCATCTATCTTCAGTCTACAACAGAGTCCTTTCAGCAGTTCCAAGAAGACTCCACACCCATTTGCACCACTCAGGTGACCCTGAGGACACAGATAAACCCCCAGGTGGCCTTAATGACTCGCTAAAAGAATGCAAATGTCTAGCTGTCTGCAAGGAGTATCAATCCTTCCATTCCCCGCCATCCAGTCAGAGCTGAAGAAGCTTCTTGGATGAGAAGTGAAACATCTTCAAAGAAAAACCAGAGAGTCAAAGTTGCCTCTTGAAAAAGCACCTTTGGGACAACCATGACCTGGATGACTGAGCATCTCCATAGACGTTTTCAAGGAATGCAATAGGACATTAGGCCAACTGTACTGTAAATTGCAAGATGTAGGTGTCAGGTTTCGAGGTCGTCTCAAATAAATTGCATTTCAAAGTCTTTGATGAAAATTTCTCATTTATTAAGCACAACATTCTGGCTCTGACTCCATTGTAGCCAACACTGACTTCCTGACCCAAAACCCTCCCTTTCCTATCCCCACTCCTCTGCACTCATTGGCCATCTTCCAAGTCACTCTACCCCTAATCTACTGCTCCAGCTCAAAGGAATTTCCCCCTCCCATCCCATCACCTAGGGGATATTATCTCCAGGGAAAATAAGTAGGTGAAAAGTCAAACGTCCCTTTCCAGACACCTCCGCTTCTCCTTCGTATGTCAGCACTAGAGTAAATGCAGCTTGAAGTGCTGACAGTAGGAGTCGGAGGCTGAACTAAAGCAGAGGTTACATTTGAGCTAAAATTTAATAGAATGGAAGCAGAGATTCTGTGAATGACATCCTGTCTTTGGAAAGTTCTGAGTAGAGAAAGAGAAGGGCCCAATTAAGAAATCCATTCATTAAAGCTTACTCTTAAAGAAACCAGAACTCTTCAGGTTCACGTAGAAGCTTCAGTGAATAGTAATCCTTGACTTACGACCATAACTGAGCCTCAAATTTCTGTTGCTAAGCGAAACATTTGTTAAGTGAATTTCCCCCCATTTTATGACATTTTTTGTCACCATTGTTAAGTGAATCCCTGCAGTTGTTAAGTGAGCAACACGGTTGTTAAGTGAATCTGGCTACCGTTCTGACCTAGGCTTCCTTAGAAAGCATGAAGCAAAATCTTAATGCCAGTAAAACCTCTTTTATTAACATGACTGTGAATTCCATTCATTCACAGTCCACAAGGCTTTGGCAAACAGTCTTTCAGAGGAATGTTTATCAACCCCCACCTTATCTCACTTGGAAGGCTGCCAGAGAACCGATTTCAAAATGCAGAGCAAGGCCAATCTTGGCACCGAGTCTATTAGAGTCATGAACAGACCTTTCCAAACTTGAAGCGAGATGAACTAATTGCTTCCTGCAAAAGCCCACATCCCGTTCACTCCTCTTTTATTTCCTCTTTTATTGAGAGGGGCCAATCACCTCCAAAGTGTGGCTTTACTCCCGAGTTGACCCTGCTTTCTGAGTTGTTCTTGTTTTCTGGCAGCTCTGCACATGTACACACTGGGAACGGGCTCCAGCTGTTCCTCTGCCTCACTGCTGTCTATTTCCCTCTCTGCCTCCGATGCAGAGCCTTCGTCTGAGCTTTCCCCAGCCCCCAGGACTGGCCAAGTTCCTCCCCAACCTCCTCACTGTCCGACTCTGCTGTCAGCTCTGCTGACCACCGGCAGGCCACAACAGCTTTCCCATTGACTTTGCTCGTCAGAAGGCCACAAAAGGGGATCCCATGACCCCAGGACACTGCAACCGTCATAAATATGAGTCAGTTTACAACTGTCTGAATTTTGATTATGTGACCAGGGGGATGCTTTAGTGGTCGTAATTCTTAAAATCATTTTTTTGTCAGTGCAGTTTGTAACTTTGAATGGTCACTAAATGAACTGTTGTAAGTCGGGGACTACCTATATTGAAAGATCTATTGTACCGAATCGGTTGCAATGAGCAATGGTCCTATCTGAGATAGTCCTGAAGTTGCAGACCGGAGATCAGTTCAGAAGGACATTCCATTGAGCTCAATATGAGCTTCTCTCCAATAACTGTGTACACAACTGTTGTTTTAGTTTGATCCTGGGATTAGATTGTATTGAGGAGAAATTCATTTAGTATTCTGGGAAACCTGCCTAACTCCCTGCTATGGCAATGTAACTCTTCTAAAAGCAGCATTTTAATGTGCATTCATTGTCATTTGTCCTTAGAGCTTCTGGACACTGGCCTGAATATTTAAATGCTTCCATGGACATGCATTTTTCTCTGTGCCCCTTTAAGTATTTCAGCTTAAAGGCTACTCTATGTAAAATTAGTTTAATACCAGGTCCCTTACAAGCCCGCTTACAAAATCTTTGCACGGATATGTCAAGGGAACAACTTAAGCTAACCACATCCTTCCAAGTCCTGCTAATCTTCTGCTTATAGCAGCAATTACAATATTTATCAAAATTTACCTATCCTGGCAGTTCTCAACTTACAACCGTAATTGAGCTCAAAATTTATGTTGCTAAGTGAGACATTTGCTAAGGGAGCTTTGCCCCATTGTACAATCTGTTGTGATGACCCAGGGCATGGCACAGAGATAACACAAAAAGCTGGCAGTTCAAACAACCCCTTTATTGCTCCAAATCTCCCCAAATGCTCCCACGTTTCTGGCAAGTCCCAGAGCAGAGAGAGAGGAGAACAATCCCCCACTCCCTGCACAAACCTCAAGCAGCCTCTGGCTGCAATTAGTCCAGCCCAGCACTGTCTGCACTCAGGATGCATGGCAATAAAACCCAAATGTATTTGGCAAAACAAGAGCCAAGCAAGGAGTTCAGGGAGCAGAAGATCCAGGTAAGTAGTCTTGAATGCGAACAAGGAAAGCAGGGACTCTTGGAAAGTTCAAATGACGGCACACAACACTTCAGGAACTTGTTGTGTCTCCGTTCCCTGAGCCTGGATTATCAGCAGGAGAGGACTCCGAAAGTGAAGGAGAGGAGTTGGCAAGGCCTCCCTCTCCAGGAGCCTCCTCTTTGGCAATGCCTTTGGAGGACACCAGGAGATAGAGATAGACCCAGGGCCAAGCACTTCCAAGCAGCCGCAGGTGGACAGTAATGATGATGATGAGTCTTGGCTGGACCCTCGACAGCATCGCAGAGTTAAGCGCGCGCAGCAGAGGAAGAGGTGTGCCAGGGACTAGGCTGAGTCACTGGACCACACCCCATAGGGTATAAAAGGGGGTGTGGTGGCCATTCAAGCTCTGTGTCGAGCAAAAACTGATATTGAACCAACCTCTCTGCATTGCTGGACTTTTTGAATATTCTTTTATCTGTTGTGTGTTGGCTTTGAAAAACATTCCCTTCGTGAGTAAAAAAACTCTTGGCAGCCAGCCACTGGGTTGCTGCCAATTCTGCTCTTAGAGAAACTTTTGTCGGCTGGTTTATTTCACTATTGACTGTCTGTGGGGATGCGTGTATGAGACGGGGACAGAACAGAACTCAGCATTTGTTCCCGACAAATGCCCCTCCCCATGGCAGCTCCTTAAATCTCATTCCCCAGGTGTTCCTGGTGAAGCTGGGTGGGGCACTCTCCTCGCACGTGGCATTCTCTGCCTGCACTGACTCCGCCCTCTCTGCACTCTCTGATCCGTTGTACCAGGAGCAGGTGGTTCTTGCTCCTCGTCTGAGCTCTGTCTCTCCTCCCTGCTTGCAGGCCTTGCTAATTCCGAACAGCCTTGCCTGGACTGACTCTGCCCTTCCCCAGTTTCCTCCAAGGCCAACAGAGCTGCCCTCTCACTCATCAGTTCTACTTCCAGCTCATCTTCCGCCGCAGATTCAGACTCCGAAGGGAGCATGACACCTTTCTTGCCACAGTTGTTAAGTGAATCAGCGCAGTTGTTAAATTAGTAACAAGGTTGTTAATCTGCTTCCTCGTTGACTTTATAGATTAGATTACCGATTAATAGAGTTGGAAGGGGCCTTGTAGGCAGAAGTGGGATTCACATAATTTACCTACCAGTTCACCCAGCACTGAAAATGTGAGAGTGCACGTATGCGCTTTGCTCCGGTGCATGCCTTCCACGCATGTGCCTAGCCTCAAAAAAAACATGTCTAAATAGGACAGTGTCAGCCTCATGCTGCTTTCTTGCTTTCGGCTGCCATTGTAACGGGAGGGGGGAGGTATTGATGGTATTCGAGAGGGGGGAAAGTGAGCTGGTGGAGATGTCTTGAAAAAGAGGAAAATTCTTGCTGTCTTTTTAGCAGCTGCAGAGAGAACTGATAACTGCCAAGGTCAACCATTCTGGCATACCAGATAGATGGAGCCCACATGACACCTTGGGGAGATGTGGATTGGACATTTGCCTTGGGACTATGGGGGGAGGGATTTGGGGGATGCTTTCAATATGTAATTTTCGCCCCTATTGCCCCAGACTTTGCTTTTCTTTTGCTACATTCAGTTCACACTCAGTAAAAATATCTTTCTGTACAAACTTGGAGTTGGAGTGTTTCTTTCTTGAGCTTTGAAGCAAGCCTGACAGGTAGTCCAATCTCCTCTTGAAAGTCTCAAGTGATGAAGCTCCCACAACGTCCAAAGACAAGCTGTTCCCTTTGTTGATTGTTCTCACTGTCAGAAAATTTCTCCTTATTTCCAGGTTGAATCTCTCCTTGATCAGTTTCCATCCATTATTCCTTGTCTGGTCTTCGGGTGCTTTGTAGAATAGGTTGACCCCATCCTCTCTGTGGCAGCTCCTCAAATATTGGAAGACTGCTATCATGTCTCCCCTGGTCCTTCACTTCACTTTGCTTGTCAGAAGCCCACAAAAAGTGATCACGTGACACCAAGACACTGCACCCATTATAAATATGAGTCAATTGCCAAGCATCTGCATTTTAATCATGTGACCACCGGAATACTGAAACAGTCATAAGTGTGAAAAATGGTCCTAAGTCACTTTTTCCATTTTTCCACTTTTTCCACGCCGTTGTAACTTTGAATGGTCACTAAATAAACTGTTGTATGTCAAGGACTACTTGTAGTGAATTAATAGAATCAATCATGAAAATATTGATGTAAGGTTGCAAGATAACAGTCATCAAAGCCCTTGTATCTTGCACTGAAATAGTGTTTTTTTCTCCCACAAAATATTTCATCTAACATATTTATCACTTACCTATATTCATAAGGGTCAAGCCATTTATGCAAGACTATATTATAACCATGTCTTTGTAGTAAATATTATTTGCGTTAAAGGACAGATGTTTTCCTGGCTTAATTTATGTTTGGGATTTTGTGGCAGTTTATCAACCATTTTCTAAGATCCCTAAATGCTTTTTAAAAATGTCCACAGTTTAACTGCAACACAGATATCAGCTAGTTATGTTTAGAAGGTTCACAGGGGAGTTAAATGTTGAGATATAAAAAAAGAAGAAGAAATACATATTTTTTATTAGAATCTGAGGGCTGGGAAAGAAATGGAAAGCAGCGTATATTACAAAAGGCAGCTCGACTCACCCCAGGTGAGAAGAAATTTGGGGGAAAAAGCATATCAAAGCATCAGCCAAGACTGCCTTAAAGAACTCACTATAAACTCACTGGGGCAGCTGTATTTCAGAATACTAAATCAAGACAACATCCATATCTCCACAAAGCTGAAAATCTACATAGCTGTGGTTATCCCTCACTTCCTATATAGATGTGAGTCCTGGACACAAGCACATCAAACAACCAAAGAAATTTCACATGCGTGCTCTCTGCTCCATCCTTGACACTTATTGGACAGACCTCGTCTCCAACCTGGAGGCCTTTCATCAAATCCACCAGTGCTGCTGGTGATGATCAGAGCCCAGATATGATGGGTGGGGCATGTCATCAGAACGGAAGACCATCATACACTTTGCCAGTTGCTCTTGTTGTGGCCCAGAGTCAAACAGTGAGGAGGTTGGGGAGGAACATGGGCCAGTCTGGGGGCTGGGGAAAGCTTGGACGAGGGCTCTGCATCAGAGGCAGAGAGGTTGTTAGACAGCAGTGAGGCATAGGAACAGTTGGAGCCTGTTCCCAGTGTGTGCATGTGCAGAGCTGCCAGAAGACAAGTGTCAGGTTTCGAGGTCATCTCAAATAAATTGCATTTCAAACAAAGTCTTTGATGAAAAAACTCTCATTTATTAAGCACGACATTCTAACTCCGACTCATCGTAGCCAACACTGACTTCCCGGCGCCAACCCCTCCCTTCCTGTCTCCACTCCTCTGGTCTCATTGGCCATCTTCCAAGTCATTCTTTCCCTAATCTACTGCTCCAGCTCAAAGGAATTTTCCCCCTCCCATCCCATCTCCTAGGGGATATTATCTCCAGGGAAAATAAGTAGGTGAAAAGTCAAAACATCCCTTTCCAGATGCCCTTCTTCTCCTTCTTATGTCAGCACTAGAGTGAATGTGGCTTGGAGTGCTGACAACAAGAACAACTAAGAAAGCAGGGTTGACATAGGAGTAAAGCCACACCTTGGAGGTGATTGGCCCCTCCCATAGGACATAAAAGAGGAGCAAACGGGGAGTGGGCTTTTGCAGGAAACATTTTTTTTTTATTGAAAAAGTTTTACAATACAGAATTTTTCCCCCCTTTTTCACCCCTCCCCCCCTCCCGCCCCTCCTCTTCCCCCCAACCTCCCCCCAACCACGCCCTTTCCCTCCCCATCCCCCCCGACTTCCGCTACACATTTTTTTAAAAAAAGAAAAACAACAAAAATTTATAACAAAGAGAAAAGCGAAAACTATTATATATTCAATTCTAAATTGAAAGGAAGAGAGAAGAAAGAGAAAAAAGAATTAAAAAAATATTTAAAAAAAAGAAAAAAAGAAAGAAGAAAAAAAAAACCCATACAAATAAATATTTACCTAAAATTAACAATACTATAATAAGAAAAACACCCAAAAATAACAACCATTATAATATTTAAACCAATTTAAAAAAAATTCTGACCTTAGTTAACCCATTAATATTAGCATTACAAGTCGTATGCCTGACTCAGTCCCCCAAAAAAAGTGTAACCTACATATTCATATCAAATAATATCAAATAATTTGATCCCAGCTAGTCCCCTTAATTTTAAAAAAAAAAAACCACAGAAGAACAAAAAACAAGAACATGAAACATGCAATGTAATGTAATTATACATATATTATTATAATTTTCCATAATCCAGCTTTCAGTCTTCTCTTCATCTTGATTGAAGTTAAATATTCTTTCTCCACATTTATCCAATTCCAATAAGCTTCGTCTTCTATCTGCCCCCATCAGTGAAATAAAACATTCCACTTAAACCCCCCGTGTGACCTTGTATAAACAGTATACAACCACGAAGATATTCACTCCTCTAGGTAGAATCATTCAAACTAACTTGTTCTATTTCAACAAGAAAGAAAAAAGAAAAAAACCCAATGCAGCTCCACCAATCCTTGAAAAAAAAAAACAAGCAAAAAAAAAAAATTCTTGAAACTGCATTCCCAGATGTTCTTTTAATACTGTTTCAAATCCTGCCACCCTTTGTTGTTCACTCCTTCTGGTTGTAAGATGTTTTCATTTCCCTTCTTTCCTCCTAGATGGTAAATTCCAGGGAAAACTTATAATAGGGTAATCACAGATTGCTGCTACTATTGCAGCAATCTGTTAAACTTGCTCAGGATGATAAATCCAATTCAAGATAATAAAAAATTTTTGTAAGTCTCCGAATCAGGATGAAGTCATTATAATCCGTAAATCCAACTCAGTATAAACTTTAAAAAATTTTATAACCTTTTTACAACACTTTCCATATATTCTGATAACAACTTTATTTGCTGAAGGACTTCACGACGCCCAGTAGTATATGCCACTTGAATTTCCTCATTGACTTCTTCCTGCTGTTTAACATCACCATCCATTTCTTGGGTAACATTGGACCCCTGCTGCTGCTCATCTCGGATTATAATATTTTCAAAATCTTGCTCCCGCAGTTCAGGGTCCAGTGCTCCTACTCTAAGTTCACCAGGATATTCAATTTTCCCATCTGAGAAGTCCTTAATAGAGTCCTCTAAAGAACCGCCTTGTTCTCCTTGTGCTTTTAACATTCTTTGATTCATACTTTGAATCTCTTCCTTCTGTTTGCCTTTTATAGATTCTCTTTCTTGTTTCTTGTTCTTCACATATTCAGTGGCTCCCTTAAAGATATTTTTATAAAAATGTTCTGCTTTTCCAATAGTATTCAAACAATATCTCACACCATGATATCTAAAAATTATGCCAACTGGCAAATCCCATCTAAATGGGATATTGCTTTTCTTCAGTTTCTTTGTCAAAAAAGCAAATTCTTTCCTATCCTTTAGAACCTTCGATGGTAACTCTTTAAAAATATTGATTTGTGCACCTTCTACTTGCACTCTGGCAGAGTAGGACTTTTGTATAATATCATCTCTCAGCCTTTTATCAGTAAAGTAAACAACAACATCTCTAGGCAAATTCCGTTGTTTGGCTACTCGTGAGTTGACTCTATAAGCTTTCTCTATACAGCCAAGAATTATCTCATCTTCTAGCTCTAGTAATTCAGCAAAAACCTTTGCAGAAATTGCTTTTAAATTTTCTCTCTGATTTTCTCGAATACCTCTTACTCTGATCGCTGATGCCATTGTTTTAATTTGAAGCATGATAATATCATTCTGTATAATCTGGTTTCGAATCTTAGCTTCCACAAACTTTTCTTGTATTTCTTGTATCTGAGAATCAACTTTTCTGCTAATCTCAGTCACCTTCTCCTCCATTTCAATCACCACATTTGAAAGATCTGAGATTGCTTTAATAATAGTTTGGCTTAATTGGTCATGCTTTCCAGCAACCAAATCCACAAGATTCTTCTGTGAGTTTTTAATTTTATCAACAACACTCGGTAGGGAAGTTGTTATAAGATCTTTTAAGTCCCCTTCTGCCAATCCACACAAGTGAGTCATCTCAGCTTTATACTTCAGCTGGCTCGTAGGGGAGCCCCCCCTTCCTTTAGTCATCTTTACTTTACTTTAAATTACTTTGCCTTGCTTTACTTTATTTTGCTTTAGTTTACTGTAGTTTTTAAAAAAAGAAAATGTCCAAAAAAGTTCCTCTTTCTTTAAGTGCCTTTCCCATAGAAAAATATTTATTTCAAAGCCTTTCAAAACTTTTCAGGACTGGACTCCATTTTCATTTGCACTGGCATTTCTTCAATTAAAACCAGTCGCCATCTTAAAAGAGTTTCTTGCAAACTTTCACTTCTCTTCCTCTCCTTCCCCCTTCCCCTCCTTCCTCCTCCAGAAAAATCAAAAAAAAATCGGTAAGAAAATCCATACTTGCTTCAACTTTTCTTCTTCTCTTTCAACTTGCTCAGTAACCGCTTCAATTGTGGTGTTGCTCCCAGCGTCTGGCTCCGCTAATTAGCGGAGGGCTGTCTCGGCGCGGAGCATTCTCTGGGGGATAGGGGGGGAGCCATCCTTCTGAGCCCTCCCCAGGACAAATGAAACATTCCTGGGGCGACTCAGGGGGCTCACCTCACCCCCAGAAGCTCTCCCTGCTCCTCCCGATGAGGTGCAGGTTTTTCGAGCCGCCTGCCAGCTGTGCGGCGGCTCTATACACGGCGAGATGCCGGCGGGCATGGGAAAGCCCGCCGTCAACGAGGAAGGCGCCACCGGAAGTCTCTGCAGGAAACAATTTGTTCGTTCGGTCATTTCAAGAGTGGGACGATCTGTCCCTGACTCTGTCAAAGGTCAAAACAGCTTTATAGCAGGTGTGTCAAACTCAAGGCCCATGTGCTGGATTCGGCCTGTGGGGTGCTTAGATCTGGCCCGTGGGGCCGGCCTAGAAACAGCAAAGGACCGACCCAGCAAAAACAAAGCTCAGGAGGCTGCAGAAGTTTGTCATGGCTGAGAACAGGGCATGGGGGGCCCACATGCGGTCCCCCCAGGCTCCATTTTCACTGGCAGAGGGCTATCAAAACAATCTAAAAACAAAACAGGAGAAATGTTTCCCCTTTTGCATTTGAGCATGGAAGAAGGGACAGGAAAGGAGAAAGGGAAAGAGGAAAGACAAAGAAAAAGAAGGAAAGAGGGGAAGAGAGCAAGGAAGGAAAAAGAAGGAATGAGGAGAAGGAAAAAGAGAATGAAGAGGGAGGGGAAAAGAAAAGAAAAGAAAAGAAAAGAAAAGAAGGAAGGAAGGAAGGAAGGAAGGAAGGAAGGAAGGAAGGAAGGAAGGAAGGAAGGAAGGTTATAATGAGAGTGAGGAAGGGTCTCAGGGAAGCCCTGCCTTAGCACATGGCCACCACATGTGTCCCTGACACGTGGCCCGTGTCACGCCCACCCCCGGCCATGATCACTAGGGCCATGCCCCCACCCCTGGCCTTCCGAGGTTAAACACAACCCTCAATGAAATCGAGTTTGACTCCCCTGCTCTATAGTATACTGGCTTCTGAGAAGAGCCTCAAGGTCATCCATACCAGCACCCCAAAATTACTGTGAAAGAAACCCTGCACTACTGTGACGTCCAGCCAAGAGAACTAGAAGCTGCAGTTGTTGATAGAACCCATAACCCTGTGCTATGAAACCACTACCAGAAGCTAGGCGCCACCAAAAACTGATAGAAATCCATGAAGGGCATCCTAGAATAACACCTGCAGTTACTCCAACAGTGGACTTTCAGGGACCCCTTTGTGTTAGACTCTGTGCTTTCAGACTTGGACTGCAGATCCATCTCCATGTTCAGACATGAACTGCAACAACCCAAAGGACTACCATATACAGTACGTGCAAATTAAGACTGAGAAATTCCTCTTAATTTCCAAGATTTACTATTTTCTCTAGATCGGAACTACAAGATACAGTTTACTGAAATTTATGTACTTCTTGTATCTGTGGTTTTGGCCCTCTGTGTGGCTTGACATGGTGTGATTCTAAGTTGGCAAGGTCTACAAAAATTAGCATACAGAATTGGGAAACTTACAAAAAAATGTGTTCTACTTCTGGAAAATTGCATTTTTAAAAAGCTATGTTGCATTTACTGTAAACATAACACATATAAGGAAAGTTACGGGGAAGAATAAAAGGCTACGCTTAAAGAGCAGGTCTTGGGCAAGTCATGAAAAATTGCACACTGGAGCAATTATATAAGTCACATGGATCAATATAAATTTCAGGAAAGTCCATAAAGCAAGAATTGCAGATTTACCAGGTATTTTTTGTTTTTTGTTATGATTCACTGTGCAGTGAGATAGACTGGAATAATATGGAGCATTGACACAGACACAATTTCTAATGATTCACACATCACTAATTATAAGTCGCTGGAGGCTGGAGACCTATGATGCAGTAATAAAATTCCCCTGTTGTCTTCCTCATTAACTTTGTAAATGGAGCAAGTATTTGCATCAGAAAAGGAAAGTACATATTATTGTTTGGGCAAATGCATACGTTTAAAGAACTACTCTGTCATCGTAGCTTGAGCTAAAGAAGTTTTTCAGTCTTTGTTAAGCATCTATTAAACAATGAATAATTTAACGCTTGCTTAAAGGCCAGAGAATAGGACGCAATGCCCCTTTGAAACAACATCTAGGGAACATTGTCTGGTTACTGGACAGCACAATGTGTATTTGTACAACATCAGCCGCTACTGTATCTGGTAGGAAAGTGAAGAGATGCCTTTTATTATTATTATCTGTGTGACTCTCAGCAGATCAGGCAAAGTCTGCCTATCAAAAGACAGAAAGCACTACAACGCAGCTGCTTTGGCATTAGGATTGCCAAATTTCATCAAGAAATCCATGCTGTTAGCCACTCTTCCCATTGTAAAGGTAAAGATTCCCCTCGCACATATGTGCTAGTCGTTCCCGACTCTAGGGGATGGTGCTTATCTCCGTTTCTAAGCCAAAGAGCCAGCGCTGTCCGAAGACGTCTCCGTGGTCATGTGGCCGGCATGACTCAACACCAAAGCACATGGAACGCTGTTCCCTTCCCACCAAAGGTAGTCCCTATTTTTCTACTTGCATTTTTTACATGCTTTCGAACTGCTAAGTTGGCAGAAGCTGGGACAAGTCACGGGAGCTCACCCCTTTACGCGGCGCTAGGGATTCAAACTGCTGAACTGCCGACCTTTCGATCAACAAGCTCAGTATATTAGCCACTGAGCCACCACGTCCCTTTTCCCATAGTCTTCCTTTATTGTTTGTTCCTCAGAATAAATGGGCCCAATATCTGGGGCCACAACTGCTTCCACAGGAAGGGGAAAACGTTGCCTTCAGCTTCTACTCTTGATACAACCAACTAATCTTTCCTCCATTATTATAAATGCCCTTTGATAGTCTTCTTTAGATGATGGAGTCCTGCTTTGGAAATGGTCTTACAAGAGTTGTATGTTTTATAGTAATACATGTGTCAGAACCATTTCCATCAGAGAGCACAGTGAATGTTAGATAACAGATGCTGAGGGCAGCAGTGACAGCTATTTATATCTTATATCCTACATATGTGCTTTCTTTCCCTGTCTGTCTGTGTGTGTGTGTATTTGTATATGTGATGGCTCAGTAGCTAAAGACACTGAGCTTGTTCGCTGGAAAACTAACAGTCCAGATTCGAGATCCTAGCACCATGGGATGGGGTGAGCTCCCGTCTTTGCTCAGCCCCTGCCCACCTAGCTGTTCAAAAGCAGGCAAATGTGAGTAGATACATAAGTCCCACTTTGCTGGGAAGATAATAAGGTTCCAGGTGCCTTGGGGAGTCTCACAAGACATTCTCTTGCCTCAAAAGATTACACCATAAAATTGTTAAATCAAAATGCATTATTTAATATTGTATCACCTTTAGGTATCATCAATATAATGAAGCTTCAGTTAGTGTTTTATTCTCTTTTTTTCTTCTAGACCTTATTTGATTATACATGTAATAATACCTGCAAGGATTGTTTATGCACAACATTAGAAAGTAGAGAAAATACCTTTGGAAGTAGAAGTAATTAAAAAATTTTTAGATTGTGCAATAATAAATAGATTGACTTTGATGATTAAAGAAACAGGAGATTCAGAATACTTTAAGATATAGAATCAATTCTACTTTCTATTGGTTAGAAAAGAGATACAAATAAGTAAATTAATCGTTATGTATAAAAATGCTATAATCAGAATATTTTGTTAGTGATGAATTGTTGTAATTGATTCGGTGAGAACGAAGACAGAAGAAAATAACAAAAAGAACGATTGGAGACAACATCAAGATGTCACATGGAAGGAATGACTGATGTATTAAATGTTTATTTGTTTAAAAATAAAAAACTTTTAATTAAAAAAAATCATGAAGCTATATATAAAAAAAGAAACAGCAAAGGACCGGCCAGTGGTGCCTCTGCTAGTGAAAACCAAGCTCCATTTTTGCTGGCAGAGGGTTGCAGGACAAAAACGGAGCTCAAGAGCCTGTTTTCTCTGGCAGAGTGCTCGGGCCACCCCAGGTGCCCCTGGCATGAGTGATGATGAGCTGGCCACGGCCCCTCTGGCCATACCCACTTTAGCCCCCTGAGGTCAAACACATCCCTGATGCAGCCCTCAATGAAATCAAGTTTGACACCCCTGTTCTAGACCATTACAGAAATCAATTTCTCTGAGACGTACTGGGGAATAACATGGGAAATAGCAATACAGGAATGATTAAAAACAGCACAATTAAATCTGCAACAGGTTAAAAAAAGGGTAAAAAAAATAAAACAACAAAAACAGAACATATTACAACATTGTACAATTGTTATTAACAAGCTCATTAACATGAGGGTTTTTTTTTTTTTTAAGAAGGTCTGTGTGAAGCTTCAATTACACAATTCGGTCTGAATCCGATATAATTCAATCTATCAATTGGATCAACGTTGAGACCTGAATTAAAAAAGTCAAATCAAATAATCAAACTGTTACTCTCAGATCATCAATTTGATGATTCACAAGAGCTTTCAAAAGACTTTTTTTTTTCCCCCTGGAATCATTTTACAAAATTGAATTAGGTCACTGAGAAAGCAAATTGACATCTCAGATGCTTAGCAAAAAGCAAAGCAGCCGCAAATATTACCAGAGTTTCAACGTATTAATTTCCATTCAGTACCATGGACAGCGGATAGCAAGGTCACACTAACTTCTGTAATAAAGCTACAACCCTAACTCTCTGCATACAGGTAGTCCTCGACTTACAAAAGTTCATTTAGTGACTGTTCAAAGTTACAACGATACTGAAAAATGTGACTTATGACTGTCTTTCACACTTACGACCGTTGCAGCATCCCCATGGTGAAATGATCAAAATTCAGATGCTTGGCAACTGGTCCATATTTATGATGGTCACAATGTCACGGGGTCACCTTTGAGACCTTCTGACAAGCAAAGTCGATGGGGAAGGCAGATTCACTTAATAACCACGTTACCAACTTAACATATGCAATTATTCCCTTAACAACTCAACAACTGTGGCAATAAAAGTCGTAACATGGGTCAAAACTTACTTAAGAAATGTTTCACTTAGCAACATAAATTTTGGGCTCAATTGTTACTCGAAGACTACCTGTAGAGCAATGTTCTAACCAGACCCTGTAGACCTGTGATGGCAAACCTATGGCATCGTACCCCAGGTGGCACATAGAGAACTCTCTGCAGGCACGCCAGCCGTTGCCCCAGTTCAGCTCCACTGTGCATGTGTGCATGCCTCCCACTGGTCAGCTGGTCTTCAAGTCTTCGGGTCTCTGCCATGAATGTGCAGGGGGCAGGACGCATGCAGGGGACATGCATGCGCATGCAGATGAGGTGGGGTGGGGGATGATGCATGCGCTGGGAGGTGCAGGTTGGTGCAGGAGGCTTTCCAGGCCCAAAACAGGTCACAGGGGGGCCTCGTGCGGCATCCCCATATCCTGTTTGGTCTTCCAGGTTGGCGTAGGAGGCTTTCCAGGTCCAAAATGAGGTGTGGAGGCGCCCTTTTTTGGGCCTGGAAAGCCTCCTGCACCAACCTGGAAGACAAAATGGGGCATGGAGAGCTGGGGTGCATGCGCGGGGGATGCTTGCATTGCATTTTGGGAGTTTGGCCACGCACCCGTGCATTCACACACACGCGTGCACGCTTTGGGCACTCAATACCAAAAAGGTTAACTATCACTACTGTAGACAGTTGAAGCCATCAGAAAGAACCCAGGGTTCCTCTTTGTTCCTGAAATCTTAGGGTCCTATAGAGCTTGGAAGGGGAAACTCTTTGGAATCTATCTTCAGGGCTGAAACTGGAGGAAGAAATACTTATTCCCACACCTAACAAAAGCTCAGGATTCCCTTTGAAGCCGATACCATGCAGCCTCTAAATCAAGGAGGCATGACACGTCCTGTGCATCATGTGTAGTAAAAACAATATGCCAAATTATAGAAATCACTTACAGGTAGCTGCCAGTGTGGTCTAGTGGTTAAAGTGCTTGTCTAGAAACTAGGAGACAGTAAGTTCTAGTCCTGCCTTAGGCATGCAAGTGACATGGGTGACATTGGGCCAATCACCGGCAGACTTTGAATTCTAAGCCCAACTAAGGCATGAAAGCAAAGTTGGGCTAATCACTCTTTCTCAGCTCAACTCATCTCACAGGGTTGTTGTGGGGAAAATAAGAGAAGGAAGAAGTATTCGGTATGTTTGCCACCTCAAGTTATTTATAAAAATAGGTGGGAAATAAGTAAATCTCTACCTACCTACCTACCTACCTATCATCCATCCATCCATCCATCCATCCATCCATCCATCCATCCATCTACCTATCTACCTATCTACCTACCTACCTACCATCCATCCATCCATCCATCCATCCATCTACCTACCTACCTACCTACCTATCATCCATCCATCCATCCATCCATCTATCCATCCATCTATCTACCTATCTACCTACCTATCATCCATCCATCTATCTATCTATCTATCTATCTATCTATCTATCTATCTATCTATCTATCTATCTGAAATGAACTTCATTTTCAGAATTTTAAGATGTTGCAAAATTCCCTTATGTAGCAAATGAGCTCCCAATTTAATTACTTTTGAGAAATCCCTGGTTGTTGGTAACCCAGATCATGAGCAGTTCAAAAAATGTCTACCCTAAATTTCCACCCAAATCTTTTGGCTGCCCCTTCATCCTCCTGAAAAGCCCTTACAATGTATTCATCTGAGAGGAAATTCTAAGCTGTTGTTTTAAATTTAATGGCACCTGTGGTGAATAAATTCCATCCTGCATTCCTAGAAATTTCCAAGCAACTCCAATAAATATAAAATATTTTCTGCAGACTAAGTACTGTATTCTGCACTCTGACATTTTAACATTCCTTAATGATTGATCGAAGAAGGAGAGTGAATTTAAGGAACATACAGGAGTTTGAATCCAATGACTTTATCTGCTTACACTATAGAAGATAAATTCTCAACTATGACAGATCAAAGGCAAACTCCTCATTGTAGAATGTGTGTGTGTGTGTGTGTGTGTGTGTGTGTTTGGTGTGTATGATGATGTCAGCAATACAGATTATGGCCTTTATCCAACAAAAAAATGTGATAAAGAGATTAATTTAAAAAGTGAATTCAAGCAAGACCTTGGATTCCCAATCACCTTTTGTCTGACTCTGAATTGCTTTTCAGTTATACCTAATGTGGCTCATAGATTCTTTCTTACTAAGTCACCCCATTAAAGTCTTTTTTTATTTCCCTTTTCTGGGAAGAATGGATGGCTGAAGCTGTAATAGTTGAAAAGAACTCCTGAAATCTTTAAAATGAGAACATGACCCCAGAATGCTCTATCTACAACACTGAACTGATGTAAAAATATTTTTCCATGCCTAAGTGCACATATGGACATAGACACTCAGATGAACATGCCTAAAAATAGCTATCAATTGTATGACAATGAACATTTCAAAATAGGCATTTGAAGAGAAATCATCTTAGCATTCTTTTGTAAACAGAAGATTTATTGAACGCTGAGGAACTCTTTTTCATGAATGAAGGCAAATATACGTGTCCAGGAGAATGTTGCAGGACCTAATCTGGATCAGTCACCTGGACCAGAGGTTAGTCTTCCAAGCTTTCAGACTCATGCTGGAGCCCATCTCCAGGGAACTTCTCTCTCACCAAACTGTGTGCTTTGGGCTATTCTATGTGTTGTATTTATGTGGTACCTTCCTATTGGTTGATTGATGAGTTGATGACTGACAATTGGCTCTTGTTTCCTTGTGCTGCCAAAGAATTTTTTTTTTACCTGGATATGTTCGATCCTGACAGGCTCAAGGTTGATTCAGCCTTCCATCCTCCTGAGGTCAGTAAAATGAGGATTTAGATTGTTGGGGGCAAGAGGCTGACTCTGTAAATTGCTTAGAAAAGGTTATAAGCACTATGAAGCTATTACTATTTGCTGTTCATAATACTGAATAGCACAACCAGCCCTTCTTTAGCTCTTAGATAGCTGCTGCTCGGTTACTGAATAAAGATTAGCAGAGCACGTGAAAATCACAGGGCTAGAGTAGGAAGCCAAAAGTGTCCCAGAGGAAAACACACTATATTGTGCCAGGAAAACTATTGTACATGGAAGCATGCGTGAGTTGTGTGAAAGAGACTTTTGATTATTCCCTTTCATGTTTGTTTCACAAACTGATTGATAAAAGATCTGCAAGTGGAAGAGGAGGAGGAGGGCTGATTTGGTTTTAAGCCAGGGGTGAAATGCTCCCGGTTCGGACCGGATTTGCTCGATCTGGTAGCGATGGCAGTGGGTGGTTCAGAGAACCGGTAGCAAAAATCTCTCCCTTCCTGCCGCCCATGTCCAGCTGAGCCGCGCAATCATGAGAGGCTGTTTTTTTTTACTTTTAAAAGCATTTTTTCTACAACCTCTTCGGCCAAAAAAAATGCTTTTAAAAGTAAAAAATACAGCCTCTCATGATCGCACAGCTCAGCTGGGATCGTCAGAGGCTTTTTAAAAGCATTTTTTTGTAGAAAAAAATGCTTTTAAAAGCCTCTGACGATCCCAGCTTTGTTGCCTGATCATCAGATGTTTTTAAAAGCATTTGTTTACAACCTCTTCGGCCAAAGAGGATGTGGAAAAAATGCTTTTAAAAGTAAGAAAAAAAAAGTTGGCCATCCCCACCCAGTCACCCACCAAGCCACGCCCACAGAACTGGTAGTAACAAATTTTACATTTCACCACTGCCAATGCTGTATTAGAAAGAATAGGGAGGTCTATGTTTTTTTTTAAGTATTCAAAAAAAAAAAAATATCATTAACAGATGCGGCCAAAGAGGTCTTAGTAAAAATGCTTTTAAAAATTAAAAAAAAAAAGCCTCTGATGATCATGCGACTCACATGGGATCGTCTGAGCCTTTTAAAAGCATTTTTTTCTACAACCTCTTCAGCTTTTAAAAGGCTCGGATGATCCCAGCTGAGTTGCCTGATTGTCCGAGCCTTTTAAAAGCATTTTTTAAACAACCTCTTTGGCCAAAGAGGTTGTAGAAAAAATGCTTTTAAAAGGTAAAAAAAAAAAAAGCCTCTGACGATCCCAGCTGAGCAGCGCAATCATCAAAGGCTTAAAAAAAAAAAAAAGATTGTGCTCCATAGCTGATCACCTCCCCCTCATGCACTGTTTTACTTACCGCATGCGCACCAGCAAACCAGTAGTAAACCAGTAGTAAAGTCTGAACTGGTTCAGACTTTACCGCTGTTTTAAATGATTGGTTTTTTATAGTGTGCTTTAGGAGCCGGGAATTCGTTGTGGACTGCAAATAACCACAGGCCGTTTCAAAGTCAAAAGGTAGGCATCTGGAGAACCTGTGGTGTTTATTCCAAGCATGACACTATAGAGACTATTTGACTAGTTGTAGGTATATTTATCGCCAATTGTTCAACTCTTTAAAGTGATCTACAGATGTCTCTGTCCAGTTGGAAAATATTGGCTCTTAGTCTCCAACCGGTTTATCACTCGCTTTGAAAATTACTGGCAATAGAGTCATTTGTCTCCTTCTGTCGGAGAAGGTCTATTTATAATTACGGACTCATGGTCTTTAGCAGATGAAATATTCATGTAAACTCAACTGCCAAGATGCACTTAACCACACTGTAAACTGCAAGCATTATCATATTAAAAGTGATTCAGTCATGTGTCCAATGCCAGCTTAATAAACATGTCATTTTAAATGTTGTTTAGGAACACTGATTTAACAACTGTTCAGCACAAAAGACCATCAAAATATGTTGATTAGTCATGATATATTTGGCAAAAGTAGGACTGAAATAGGGAAAAAAACAGAAGACTAAAACCAATCCTATCATTTCCAAGCTATAAAAAGCAAGAAGAGAGGTTAAAATCCTGCAGAGCGTCAAGCATTATTTTCCCAAGATTCTTTTTTTGGCAAATGTTTGATTAGAATCGCTTTTCCAAGCACAATATACTTCATCAGTATGGGTGCTTATTTTAGCAGGTATCTATTAAGGGTTGTTTACCATATGCAGGCATATATTTGTATTTTTAACTTAGATCTCAGTTGACAAGTTCTGCTGAATTTCTGAAAACCCTTTGAGCACAGACATCACTGACCCAAATATTGTGTGCAAAATATTACAATCAAAGGATGTAAAAAATAGAAATGCTCTAATTGCTAGATTCTAGCCCCCATAATTCCCAGCAATCCACCCTATTGATGGCAATGTTTACATAAAGAAAATGAGTTTTTTATTTTATTTTCTATGAACTATTCATCCAAGCATAACTAACTTTGCCCGACTCCATTACTTATGAATTTATATTTGACTTTGCCAAAAAAGCAATGCTATTTTCACCCAAATAAGCTATGGCGGCTGATGCAACATCACAAATTATCCACTTTCTTATAATCTGTGCCCTACTAATTCTACATTCTGGTTAGAATGTAGCCTATAGTATTGGATATAAGTGAAATATGGAGAAGGGATGAGGTGATGTTAAATTATGGATTACCTTCACCTGGAATTAACAGAGAGACACAGTGGTCTAATGGAGAAGATGCTTGTCTCCCACTTACAAGGTTGAGAGTTCGATCCTAGGTAGTAACAGAAATTTCTCTCCCAGGGCACACAGACAAAAAATCAGCTGTGAACTCTGCATAGGTGGCAAGAAGGGCATCTGGCTGGTAAATGCTCAGCTCCATCCAGTTGCCCAGACTACTCAAATAAGGGATTTAATTTACATGGGTCGCCACAATTTAAAAAAAGATGTTGAGACTCTAGAAAGAGTGCAGAGAAGAGCAACAAAGATGATTAGATGCCTGGAGGCTAAAATGTATGAACAACAGTTGCAGGAACTGGGTATGTCTAGTTTAATGAAAAGAAGGACTAGGGGAGACATGATAGCAGTCTTCCAATATCTCAAAGGCTGCCACAAAGAAGAGGGAGTCAAAACTATTCTCCAAAGTACCTGAGGGCAGGACAAGAAGAAATGGGTGGAAACTGATCAAGGAGAGAAGCAATTTAGAACTAAGGAGAAATTTCCTGACAGTTAGAACAATTAATCAGTGGAACAACTTGCCTCCAGAAGTTGTGAATACTCCAACACTGGACGTTTTTAAGAAGATGTTGTCTGAATTGGTATAGGGCAGGGGTGGGCAACTGTGGGCAACTGTGGCCCTGGCTCAGGAATTCTGGGAGTTGAAGTCCACAGGTCGTAAAGGGGCCATATTTGCCCATCCCTGGTATAGGGTTTCCTGCCTAAGCAGGGGGTTGGACTAGGTCCCTTCCAACTGTTATTCTATTCTATTCTATTCTATTCTATTCTATTCTATTCTATTCTATTCTATTCTATTCTATTCTATTCTATTCTATTCTATTCTATTCCTTCCATTCCATTCCATTCCATTCCATTCCATTCCATTCCATTCCATTCCATATTTTCTTTATTCTGTTCTGTTCTGTTCTGTTCTGTTCTGTTCTGTTCTGTTCTGTTCTGTTCTGTTCTGTTCTGCTTATTATTAGCATTGAGAATAAAACATTGCGGATCATCTGGCATGTGTTTTTCTGCAAGTTCCATTAACATTATGTTACCTTCATGTAAGGGATTAATACAACCACAGCCAACACCATCATCTAATGCTATTCAGTATTGCTCCCAATTTTGCCATGGACGTAATTATGTCTCTTCACTCAGCAGGTTTCAGCAGTCCAGCAATAACTAGGGTCTAGTTGGTTCTTTGTCAATCTTTCCTAGCAGCAAGTATATTGACTTAATTCTATTTTCCTTTAGGCTTTTGCTCTCAATTATTCTAGAAATAGCCAGGTTCACCTGCATACCCTTTTAGCTCCTTAACTGGTACTGCCATTCCCTATTCATATTGGCTTAGCAAGTGCATATATTTGCTTTGTGTGTATACACAGACGTGTGTGTAGGTGAGGGTGGAGAATGCAATCACCGTCTTTTAACCCTCTTGCTGTAGACAGAAGATTATGTCTTAGTAGGGTGACATATACTGTATTTGCTAACCCTTCTATTTCTGAGGGGAAAAAAATCCATGTTTTGGTAGGAATAAGGACAACATGCTGATTTATAGCAGCTGAATTCACTGGAACATCTAGCTCAGCATGGTTTGTTCTAATGTACAGCAGATCTCCAAATTTTCAGACTGCATGATGGCACACTTAGCCCTGCCAGGGAATAAAGCAAAGGATGCCATCATGCAGAAAATGTATGCTACTATTGTGCTACAGCTAAAGCTACCATATTTCTGGGCTGCAGAAATCCAAATGGCCATTAAATGGTACTGTGGAGTCACCATTTGCTCTATCTATGGTGGCGCAATGGTTAGAATGCAGTATTGCAGGCTAACTCTGCTCATTGCCAGGAGTTCAATTCTGTCTGGCTCAAGGTTGACACAGCCTTGCATCCTTCCGAGGTCAGTAAAATGAGGACTGAACTGCTTTAAAGTGGTGGTGCAGTGGTTAGAATGCAGTATTGCAGGCTAACTTGATCCAAATGCCAGGTGTTCGATCCTGACCGGCTCAAGCCTTCCATCCTTCCAAGGTGGATAAAATGAGGACCCAGATTGTTGGGGGCAATACGCTGACTCTGTAAACCGCTTAGAGAGGGCTGTAAAGCACTGTGAAGCGGTGTATAAGTCTAAGTGCTTTTGCTGTCTCTTTGTTATCCTCTAGTGGTCATCCAGCTTTTTGTATAGTTAAATCTCTCCCCTCAAATATATCATGTTTCATTTTAAGGGGGAGGAAGGATTAAAGGACTCTTTTGTCCTTATTACTGAAAGAAATGCATATTGTACAGAACTGGGTCTGCTATCAGCAGCAGTGGGATCCTATGTGAGTTTTAAAAGATGGCTACAAACTGAAAGGCAAGCCGGAGTCTCAGTTTCAAGCAATCCTGGAAGTTTTCAGATGCTGAATTTTAAATGAAAGGGAGAGAAAATTACTTTTAGACTTGTAAGATTGATGTCAGCCTTTCATGGTTGACTAGACAGGAAATGCAACCAGGTATACTAATTCTACCTTATTGTAAGGTTACCTTTAGCAGCATCTGCAAGTACTTCTCTCTCACATCCTCTTGATAGTCTGCAAACTAGGGAGGTTTTCTTCTGAGTTTTTTGTCTTGCCTACATTCCTGTTGCAGGCTAAGTTGCCTTTTATCTGAATACAGAATAACAGAGTTGGAATGGACCTTGGAGGTCTTCTAGTCCAACCCCTGCTCAAGCAGGAAACCCTGCACCATTTCAGACAAATGGTTGTCCAATCTCTTCTTGAGGACCTCCAGTGATGGACCACCTGCAACTTCTGAAGGAAAGCTGTTCCACTGATTAACTGTTCTCACTATCAGGAAATTTCTCCACCTTTCTAGATCGGTTGTCTCCTGGATTAATTTGCATCCACTGCTTCCTATCCTGCCTTCCGAGTCTTCCCTTGGTTGTGTCTTGTTGCCCTGTCTGTCATAGTCATTCCCACATCCCATTATAAAACAGGGAATGCAAACTGGATGAAGGAATCAGTTATCCACTGTTCTATTCTGCTAGTACAGGGGTATCAAACTTGATTTCATTGAGGGCCACTTCAGGGTTGTGTTTGACCTTGGGAGGGGGCAAGGTGAGTGTGGCCAGGGTGGGTGTGGCCAGTTCAACATCACCTGTGTCGGGGGTGCAAGTGGTGGCCTAAGCACTGTACCACTGAAAACTGTTTCCTGAGCTCCATTTTCAGCTTTGACGGCTTCCTGCAACCCTCTGCCAGTGAAAATGGAGCTGAGGAGGGCTGCACGCAACCTTCCCAAGCTCCATTTTCACTGGCAGAGGCAGTGTGGGCCACTCCTTTGCTGTTTCCAGGGTGGCCCCACAGGCTAGATCTAAGCACCCTGTGGGCCGAATCCAGCCGGTGGACCTTGAGTTTGATACTCCTGTTTTAGTACATAGAAATGAATATCAAAAAGGAAAGGGCTGGATTATTTGTGTTGTAGTAACAGGGTGACTTCCCTCCCTCCCTCTCTCTCCCTCTCTCTCTCTCTCTCAATCCAAAATGGCATTTTTAAAAGAATGCTTTTTATATATTGGTTATTTGGGTTTTCTCCCACGTAAAATTGGAAGTGTCTTGGAGACGTTTCAACGAAGTCTCATTCGTCATCTTCAGGCTGGTGTTTTCGGCTTCGTGTTTCAAGGAGCAATGTGTGATCACAGCTGTTTCTTCCTTTTAACTGCTAGTGGGGTTGTGAACTGATTGGGTGGGAGCTTGGCTGTGTTCTGATTGGTTGGAGATGTGTTCTGATTGGTTGGGGGCTTGCATGTGCTCTGATTGGATGGGGGGTTGGCTGTGCTCTGATTGGCTGGGTGTGTGTTCTGTTTAGGTGGGGGCTTGGTTGTGCTCGGATTAGTCTGAGGGGGATTTGAGCTGGTGAGCTGGGTTGCTGTTGTTTGGCTTCGCGTTTGTGGTTGTTAAAAGGAAGAAACAGCTGTGATCACACATTGCTCCTAGAAGCACGAAGCCGAGAACACCAGCCTGAAGATGACAAATGAGACTTCGTCGAAACGTTGCCAAGACACTTCCAATTTTACGTGGGAGAAGACCTGAATAACCAAAGACCTACATATATATATATATATACCCAGATCCCCAGTAGTGGTAGGTTTCTACTGGTTCACTCTGGTTCAGGAGGCTCCGCCTACCCACCCGGACGTCATCATGGACACTCTACGCATGCGTAGAAGGTGCAGAAGGTGCAGAAGCACCGCCCACCGCATGCTCACAGTTCCGAACTTGTAGCGAAGGTAAGTGGAACCCACTACTGGTCTCCGGGATCTTTTAAAACCCAGCTGCCCTGAATTTCCAATTAAATGAAGGATAAAATAAATGAAAGAGGGTGTGTGTGTGTGTGTGTTTGTGTGTGTGTGTAAAGAACCCTAGAAACGATCAAATTGTTGACAAACTGGCAATTCCTTGTTTGTATTCACTAAAGCAGTGTTTCTCAACCTTGGTCGCTTGAAGATGGGTGGACTTCAACTCCCAGAATCCCCCAGCCAGCGCTGCTGGCTGGGGGATTTGGGGAATTGAAGTCCACTCATCTTCAAGCGACCAAGGTTGAGAAACACTGCACTAAAGGGTGCTAATCCCAACTCAATATCTTCACTAGAAAGCTTGGTAAAATGGCCTCTTTTCATCCCCTGCATTATGGACTTTGAAATAGTCCATAAATTTTCCTAACCTGCTCTTCAAATTGTTCCAATCTTCTTTAGGACATATGTCAAATAGCTTATTTCACTCCTGCACAAAGCAGTGGGAGATTGAACTCATGACACACAATATAATGAAATTCTCCAGTTTAAAAAAGTATGCATAGCACAAATAGATTTTTTTTTAAAAAATCATGACATCAAGCAGTCATATTACGTGAAATAGGGCACAGTTAATAATTGTCCAGTGCAGTAGCTGGAAGGGTCACAGGAAATGACAACCCAGCCTTGGGTTGAGGTTTTCTAGCAAGGTTTCTAGAGTCTCCCTCTAAGATTTGTACTACAAGTTGAGAAAATCTTTAACTTTTTTTTTAAATTAGATTTATATGCCGCCCTTTTCCAGAGACTCAGGGTGGCTTACAATGCGCCAAGCAATAGCCTTCATACTTTTGTATATTTTTTATACAAAGTCAGCTTATTGCCCCCACAAACTGGGTCCTCAATTTACCTACCTTAGAAAGGATGGAAGACTGAGTCAACCTTGAGCCTCAAACTGGTGTAATTGCAGACAGCTGGATGTTAATAACAGGCTATTCAGCCGGTTGAGCTATCTGAGGCTCTCTAAAGCCATCTCGACCTGTATGTGATGTTGTTTAGTACAAATGTTCTATATAGGGAGTTGCTGAACACATTTTAAACATGATAATTACCGAAGAAATTAATTACCATCCCTTCAGTGTTTTGGGACTTTGGGCATCTTCCAAATCAAGTAATGGGAATGCAAAGCAGGCTCCACTTAATTGCAGTCAAAATTGTTAAGAAGTCATGGTCAACCATTTCATAAATATCTTCTAGCGTTCTCTCTTCATGACAAACCACATTATTCCCCATAAACCATGCAAATGTGTTCAAGCATCCAGCTTCTGTCCTTAGTTTTCTATAGAAACAGTTTGACCAGGGGTGGGTTCTACTTACCTTTATTACCGGTTTGCAGATAGGCGCAGACAGCCTATGGCGACATCTGGGGTAGTGGGCGGAGCCTCACCCCAATTTTACTACCAGTTCTTGCAAACCGATCCAAACCAGGGGCAACCCGCCACTGAGTTTGACCCCAAAATTCCAACTGCAGCCAGGAGTAACAGTTCGATATGACACCAACTGAAGCCAAAGCAATTGCACAGAAATTATTTTACCAATAAGATAGCCTGGATAGCTCAGCAGACTAAAGCATTGTGATTAACACCAGCTGTCTGCAATTACTGTAAATTCAAATCTCACCAGGCTCAAGGTTGACTCAGCCTTCCATCCTTTCTAAGGTAGGTGAAATGAGGACCAAGTTTGTGGGGGTAATAAGCTGACTTTGTATAAAATATACAAAAGTATGAAGGCTATTGCTTAACGCATTGTAAGCTGCCCTGAGTCTCCGGAGAAGGCATATAAATCAATTTAAAAAAAAAAAAAGGATGCTCCTGCAGTATGGATTTACCTCAGGATGCTCCTGGTGTGTGGATTTACCTCAGGATGCTCCTGCTCTGTGGATTTACCTCAGGATAGGAGCCTGGATAGCTCAGCAGACTAAAAGCATTATGATTAACACCAGCTGTCTGCAATTACTGTAAGTTCGAATCTCCCCAGGCTCAAGGTTGACTCTGCCTTCCATCCTTTCAAGGTAGGTAAAATGAGGACCCGGATTGTGGGGGCAATAAGTTGACTTTGTATAAAAAACAACATTGCTTGGGGCGGGGCGAAAGCCCTACTAAGCAGGTATATACAAAAGTATGAAGGCTATTGCTTAACATATTGTAAGCCACCCTGAGTCTCTGGAGAAGGGCGGCATATAAATCAAATTTTTTAAAAAAATGGCCCACAAGCCATCAAGAAACACCTTATATGCAAATTTGATGTCATATTTTTTAAGGTTTTGGTGCAAGAAAAATATATAGTTTATCATTATTTCCTAGGCTAGGTACGAGTTTCATTACAGCCAGGAACAATGATTTTTTTTTAAAAAAAATACTAATCATTTAATTTTCCCAGTTTTGTTTTTTCCAATTTTAATGATTCATGGCTCAAACGATGGGAATACACTGGACATTGGGAATGGAATTAAAAATTGGACTCTGAAAAAAACAAACATACTTTTTCATAAAGTCTGGCTGACTAAATATAAAAATATTTGCAGAGTAATTCCTTGACAAAACAGAAACGTTTCCTGATAGATTTGAAATGTACTCTTCATAGAACAAAACTCAGAATCCTGATGAAGGTTTGCTTCATCAGCTGTACAACTTTCACAGATCAGTGGTCATTTTATTAGTTATATAATGCACACTCTTTTGTTTTACGGAATTCTCCCTCATATATCCTTTGTCCTTAATGGATTCTTTCAGCGTTGCAAAATCCCAAAGCTAAGAGGATAGCTCAGTGACTGATGCTGGCATCACAGCATTGTCACGGATAAAGAAGAACAGAGTTGGAAGGGACCCTGTAGGCCATCTAGTCTCACCCCCCTCCCACCCAAGCAGGAGACCCTACACCATTTCGGACAGTCCAGTCCAGTCTCTTCTTGAATGCTTCCAATGATGAAAACTGTTTCAAATATCTTAGTTAGAAGGTAGTTTGGCAGACTTGGCTTGGGAAATTTTCAATTTCTAGAGAATATTGTTGCACCTGGTATGGTTTGGGTGAATGATCAATTGTCCAAAAAAAGCTCTGACAATGTCAGTTTTAGTGCTGATTATCCTTGAGTGAAGACAACTTCCTTCTTAATCGGATGTCCTCCAGCTATCATTGTCATCTGCCATTCAGTCTTGTCTGACCCTCAGATCAGAATCTCTATGAGCCTCTATCTTGCATTACATGCTTCAGATCTGCCATGGTCATCCTGGTGTCATCCTTTATAGCAGAGGGGTCAAACTCAAGGCCGGTGGGGTGCTTAGATCTGGCCTGCAGTGCCTCTGCCAGCGAAAACAGAGCTCATGAGGACCATGTGTGGCCCTCTCGAGTTCTGTTTTCGCTGGCAGAGGGTTGCAGGAGTCTGTCACAGCCGGAAATAGAACTCAGGAGCCCATTTTCTTGGGCAGAGCACTCTGGCCACCAGAGGTGCCCCTGACAAAAGTGATGTCGAGTTGGCCACACCCACTCTGGCCATGCCCACTCCGGTACCCCTGAGGTCAAACAGAACCCTTATGCGGCCCTCAATGAAATCGAGTTTGACACCCCTGCTTTATAGGGTCTAGCCCAGTAGTGGGTTTCACTTACCTTCGCTACTGATTCGGAACTGTGAGCCCGTGTGCATGCACATGCTTGCTTCTCTCACGCGTGGTGCTTCTGCGCATGCGCAGAGTGTCCATCATGACATCCGGGTGGGTAGGTGGAGCCTCCCCCTGCTGCCATTACCGTTTCGCCCGAACCGGGGCGAACCAGTAGAAACCCACCACTGGTCTAGCCACCAGATACTAGAGTGACGACTTCTCTTTTTTTCACTGCTCACTCCCAGCATGACTGACTTTTCGAGTGAATCAGCTCTCATGACATGACCAGAGTATGACTACCCCTGTTTGGAGATCTTGGCTTTAAATGATATTTTTGGTGAGGTTCGGTCTAGGAATTCTTGGTTTGTTATGTTTGTAGTCCATGAGGTGCATAATAGTCACCTCCAGCATCATGGTTCAAAGACGCCCACCTGACTCCTATCTGCCTTTTTCAGAATACAAGTTTCGCAGCCATAAGTAGCAATTTGGAAAAAAAAAATTGCATTAACTAATTTGCATTTGGTATCCATGTGCCAGATATATTCCAGCTATATCAGATATCCAGATATGGTCTTGATAATATTGGACTACAATGATTTATACAGTGTTGAATTATAGGATCGTTGTAATCTGATACATCTGGAAGGGAATAAACTGAGCAAGTAAGTCTTCAGGTTATTTCCTGTTATAAAATAGGACTCACATAAAACAAGGCCAGAGAGTCATTGAAGACTTAGACTTAGAATAACTTTATTGTCACTTTGCATGTACACTAATCAGTGTACATTAGCACTAGCACTTAGACTTATATACCACTTCACTGTGGTATATAACCCTCTCTAAGTGGTTTACAGAGTCAGCCCATTGGCCCCAACAATCTGGATCCTCATTTTACCCACATCGGAAGGATGGAAGGCTGAGTCAACCTTGAGAGATTGAGGTGAGATACAATCTGCCAAACTGCTGGCAGTTGGTGATCAACAGAAGTAGCCTGCAGTACTGCATTCTAACCACTGTGCCACTGCAGCTCATTAAAATGAAAGCCTGTTTTGAGATAATGTTGTCTTCTTACAGTGTTCTACCTCTGTTTTTACTATAGTTTTTATTAAAAGAAGATAAAAACTATACAAATGATTACAAAAAAAAGTAAACCAAGAAAAAAATCAAAGAGAAAGAAAAAGTGCAAGAAAAAAAAATTGAAATAGAGAAGGAGAAATCACAAAGCTGTAGCATCTGATGATCTTTACCGCAGTTATAAGCACATTTGAACTTCTTTCTCTCTTCTTTCTATTATCTATCTTAGAGTGCTCCTCCTCTCAATGTTATTGAGGATGGAAAACAAATAGTGAGGTACATAACTGCAATTTAAACACCTTGGATCAGTCCTAGTACCTCAGCAAAACAGGAATGAGTAGCAGCAATAAAACCCTCGAAGGGCCAGTTGCAAGCCACAATGTATTCAATGGCCTATGATAGTAGCTTGATGCAATCAATGGCTCTTTTAATTGACTTGGATCCTGATGATGTAAAACAAAAATGCTTCCATCTGGGAACTGTTGGTTCTTCCAACTGTCTAAATAGTTTACAAAACTGTCTACAAAAAACCTCAAGGCCTGGGTGTCAGAGCGGCAATCAGTCCCGTTACCTTGCATGGGGTAATTGCCCTCATTTTGAGTTGGATCGTGGCTTTTATCCTTCTGCATATTTTGATCAATAAAACCGAAGAAACATTCTCTAAGTAAACTCATATTTATTGTAAGAAAATAAATCTCACTATCTAAATTAGATTACATGTTGGCAAAGAATCCTCAGCCTGACATTAGCTGGCTGGAGAACAAAGGAAAGTTTCTAGAAGAAGTACAAAGGAATCCATGACATGCGTAGTAGGTGCTGATAAGGAATATGACTACGGTAAGTCTGACAGTCCAGAAATAATAGCTCTGCTGGTAAATATAAAAACACAGTGACACTGGGGGCTGGATCTGGCCCACAAAGTGCTTAGATCAGGCCTGCAGGGCTGCCCTGGAAACAACAAAAAACTGGCTCGCAGGGCCTCTGCCAGCAAAAATGGAGCCCGGGACGCCTCCCATGCATGGCCTCCCTGAGCTCCATTTTCGCTGGTAGAGGGCTGCCGGAGGCCGTTGTGGCCAAAAACAGAGCTTTGACGAGTGACATTGAGGTGGCCACGCCCAACACCCAGTCCCCCAAGGTCAAACACAACCCTGATGTGGCCCTCAATTAAATTGAGTTTTGACACCCCTGGTCTATAATATCACCCTGAGACTTGGTGGGAAATTAAAAGGGTTAGTTGCTTGCCCACCAGGGATGAAATGCTACTGGTTTGCACCAGTTTGCGCGACCCAGTAGCAGCAGCGGCAGCTTGTGGTTCAGTGAACTGGTAGTGGTGGCAGCACAAAGCTCCATCCACCTGCCCTGATATCATTACTTCTGGTTTTAACCAGGAAGTAACCTGTTTTTGACACTGTGCATGGGCAGAACGCTTTGCACATGCACAGAGGGTCCAAAATTTCACATGATGCACACGCAGAGCACACATTTCCGAACCGGTAGGGAAGCTAAGTAGATTTCACCCCTGTTGCCCATAGTTTATACCACAGCACCATCTTCTCCAGAATCACACTGGATCCTGGATGGCTGGATTGGCTGAAAAACAGACCAACACACCTGCCCCATCCAGTTTGGTGCCAGGATATTTTTATCAGGTCTGACACATACAAACCAGCTTCATTTAGGTATCAAATGCTGAGGTTGTTCATTGGCATCAAAGCTATTTTTATTACTTCAGATGTTTGCAGAAATAAATGATCTTCCTGATATTCAGATTTATACTTTGCTTTCCACCTATTTTCTTTCCCCTTAAAAGCAGCTTTCCTTTTTTTAAAAGTAGCGTTGGAGCCTGTGGGTAGACACATACCAAGAAATTTGACATTCATAACTCCCTGTATACTGATTTCAGATCCAGCCAGATAAAGTGGAAGAAATTTACCCTTTCCACTCCAATAGCCTCTATCTTATCTCAGCGTTCATTTCAAAAGTGGAATAATAACCAACTCAAGATTAGAAGCAGCTGCATTCTCTTGGGCTGACTGTATTGAGCAAAACGGAATTTACAGTCCCATCTTCCATTTTCACAAGATGCTCCCAATAATCACAAGTTTGAGATTTATTTATCTATTTTATTTATTGTCAGATTTATATGCCGTCTTTCTCCTGTAGGACTCGGGGTGGCCCACAATAATAAAACCCCCCGACAATTATTTAAATAATGTTAAAACCAAATATAAAATCCCCAAAACCCTAAAGTAAAAACCACAACAGATCGGGGAAGCTGGTGAAAGAGCCATGTCTTTAGGTCGGCGCGGAAGGTGCAGAGATTGGAGGCCGTCCGGAGCTCGGTGGGCAGCCCATTCAAGAGGGTCGGTGTGACCACAGAGAACGCCCTCATCCTGGGGACCGCCAGCTGACACTGGCTGGCTGAGGGGACCTGGAGGACGGCCGCCCTATGTGAGCGCATTGGGTGGTGGGAGGCCGGTAGGAGGTGCTCCTGCAAATACCCCGTGCCCGTGCCATGAAGGGCTTTATAAGTAAGTACCAGCACCTTGAAGCAGATCCGGAGGACCAGTGGCAACCAGTGCAGCTCACGCAAAAGTGGTCTCACATGGGAGTAGCGGGATGCACCCATAACTACTCGCGCGGCCGCATTCTGGACCAGCTGGAGCCTCCAGGTGCACCCCAAGGGCAGCCCCATGTAGAGGGCATTGCAGTAATCCAACCGAGAGATAATGAGAGCATGAATGACCATACGGAGGGTGTCCCTATCCAGGAAAGGGTGTAACTGGCGCACCAGGCGAACCTGTGCAAATGCCCCCCTTGTCACGGCCATTAGGTGGTCCACTAAAGATAGCCGTGAATCAAGGAGGACGCCAAGATTGCGAACCCTTTCAGAGGGAGCAAGAGACTCCCCTCCCATCAATAGAAATGGGGACACTAGATCATGGGCCCCCAGTATCCACAGCCACTCTGTCTTGGAGGGGTTGAGCCTGAGCCTGTTCCTACCTATCCAGACCCGCACCGCCTCCAGGCACTTAGACATCACGGAAAGAGATCAAGGTAACATAGCTAGATTCACCAGCTTAAATGCATTTCACTCGTACAGAACCAGGTTGGGCCTGTATGGGGTGTGAATTTGATGTGAACCAAAACAGAATAAACTGAACCTTTATATAGTTTTGAAGCTGTAATGACCGAATTCCCTAACTGAATACACTTTCTGATTCCAAAAGCTGATTTTATTAGATCCACCCATCCGAGACCTCTGAATCTGCACAGACTGATACAATTGCTCTTCAAACATGTAGATTGGCCAATGCTGAATGAAGCTAGCCCAAGATAGATAGGAAGTAAAAAGGTAAAATGAGTCTCTGCAGATTTTACTTCACTAATCATCTCTTTCAAGGCCATGGAGTCAGCATTGTCCAAAGACATTTCTGTGGTCATGTGGTCAGCATACCTCTATGCCAAAGGCACACAGAACACTATTATCTTCCCACCAAAGTGGTACCTATTTATCTACTTGCATTTGTATGCTTTTGAACTGCTAGGCTGGCAAGAGCTGGGCAGTAGTGGGTTTCAAATCCTGTCGCTACCAGTTCACTCATGGGTGCTCGCGTGCTCGTGCACGCAACACTTCTGCGCATGCATGGAAGCATCCAGGTGGATGGGTGGACCCTTCCGCCACCACCACTACAGGTTCGCCCAATCTGGGGCGAACTGGTAGCAACCTACCACTGGAGCTGGGGCATGTAAGAGAGCTTACCCCATCATATGGAGGTTGGTCTCGAACATGGGCTGCTGGTTTTCCAGCCATAAGTCTGGCATCTTAACTGCTGAGCCACTGCACTGCCCCAACTCAAATAAATGACTTCAAATAGATTCAAGCATCTGAATCAAATCAGATAATGGAACTGATAAATCTAATGAATCTAAAGCTTTGAGTTGATTGGAGGATTCCATTTTAGCTTATGCTTGATTTACACAGTTCTACCGTGTTATTTAGAGGACTAAAATTTCTGTTCTGAGTGCCAAGTCCCAGGTGATTGTGTTCTATATATGGAATGTTTTCTAAACAGGTCAGTTTCATATATGCGTTTTTCTAAATCTGCTTCACTCTGTTTCTGCATCAGTCTGACAATTTAAATGTTTTTTTTTTAAAAAAAATAAAAACTAAAGTATTTGAAGTAAAATCCGTCGGAGCACATTTTTTATTGAAAGTTAAACAATTGTATCTCAAAAGCTGGAGTAAATTGCAACCTAAGAAAGTTGCATACTGCAATTATCTGTCAATCTATCATCTATCTATCAATCATCTATCGTATTTGATTTGTTTACTGTCAGTCAGAAAATCATTCTTGCTAGTTTTCAGCCTAAAAAAACCGAGTAAAACTTAAAAATCACAATAAAACAAATCTACCACAACATGATATGCACAACAATACTTATTTATTCCCCCAAAACACCATGGAACAACATTACCTTCTGGCCAAACTAATAATGAGAATGTCAACTTAATTTCAAGAGGGAAATTATTCTAAAGCACAGGAGCTGCAGCTGGAAACACTGCCTATAGGTCCTGGCCCCCTTCCATTCACATACGTATGGGACCATTAAAAGCCCATGCATCTGGGGTTAGTTGTAGAGTGGTCCTGTAACCAATTCAGTAAGGAACATGGTGGCTCATGTGGTTAGATGACAATCTGTTCAAGATCTGGTTGCTGGTGCATGTTGGGGTGAGCTCCCATCATTCACTCCAGCTCCTGCCAACCCAGCAGTTTGAAAGTGGGAGACTGCAAGTGGATACCACTTTGGTGGGCAACTTAATCCCAGGCAAAGGTGATGTCACCAGCTAGGCCTTCCAACCCAGAAGTGCTTCAGTGCCTCTGACACGAGAGCAGTAGCATCAGTTCAGTGCCAAATCCTAGAGAACTTTTCAGGTTAAAAGCACCCTTTGAGCTGCACTCAGAAAATCATTTGTAATCATTGCAATGACCACGTTAAGAGAAATGTGGCTAGAATGGGATCTGCTAGTCTGACAGGTTGCTTCCTAGTGAGCTCAAAGCCAAAGTAAGTTCCAAAACAGGCACATTCAAAGGAGGAGTTAGAGGTATGCATTCAGTTAAAACCAAGTATGATTTGAATCCAAAGCCGCAATCTTCTATAAGAAGCAGACAATAAGGACAGGTAATCCTTAATTTATGACTGTTCACTTAGCTACCATTCAAAGTTAGGACAGACACCATGAAAGTTACTTGGAACCAGGGGTGAAATCTAGCAGGTTCCGACAGGTTCTGGAGAACTGGTAGTGGAAATTTTGAGTAATTCAGAGAACTGGCAAATGCCACCTCTGGCTGGCCCAGAGTGGAGTGGGAATGGAGATTTTGCAATATTCTTCTCCTGGAGTGGGGTGGGAATGGAGATTTTGCAGTATCCTTCCCCTGCCACGCCCACCAAGCCACACCCACAGAACCGGTAGTAAAAAAAAATTGGATTTCACCACTGCTTGCAACCTTGTTTCGAAGTTCCAATGGATAACCCCCTCTGTGGTCACATGACCACATTTTGCGTGCCTAACAACCATCCTGCATTAACGGCTGTTTGCAGTGTCCTGTGGTCATGTGACTTCTTGCTATGACTTTTTTTTTCAGGAAACGAACATTTACATCTGGCTTTGCAGCAAAAACCAGCCCACAGGAAACAATGGGTTCACTCCAGGGCCGCTATCAAAAAAAGTCATAACATCGTGTTGGTCAGGTGATGGCCCACTTTGCAATTGTCACAAGCTGGAACCATAATTGCCAGGTTTAATTATAGTCATAAGTCAAAGATTGCCCAGAAAGTGAACTTTTCAGATTGAAAGGGAATTCATGGAATCTGAAGTTCTAAAGTTCTAAAATATCTATCAATTTGATAGATCAGCCTTAATCCGCTACCTTTGCCAGCTGTCAAAGCAAAACCTTAGAGACTAGAGAGGGTGGCAATTCTTATTACTGACAGTAGAAGTAGACAATATTATCTGCATAAGCACACATGTACACACACACACACAGACACACACCAGTGATGGAATTCAATTTTTTTTTACTACTGGTTCTGTGGGCGTGGCTTGGTGGGCGTGGTGTGGCTTGGTAGGCGAGGCTTGATGGGCATGACAGGGGAAGGATACTGCAAAATCTCCATTCCCAGCCCACTCTGGGGCCAGCCAGAAGTGGTATTTGCCGGTTCTCCAAACTACTCAAAATTTCCACTTCTAGTTCTCGGACTGTGGTCTGTCCATGTATTAGTTGCTATTTCTATTTTTTTGATGTTTGCTCTAAGATCTAAGTTATTTATGTTATTAATGTCGTACTTGTCGCATTTGTATGTTTATGTGTATGTATTTTTTGTGTGTTTATATGTGTAAAAATAAAAAAAAGTGCTAACTAAAAACCTATGTAAATATTCTGTGAAAAATACAAGCAGGGAAATATCAACAAGGCAAGATTCCTGGACTACAAAATAACTCTGGGAAGCTATGGAATTAAACATTAAATCTAGGACCAGAAGTGAATTAGTAAAGCAGCTTTATAGACCATTTGTCTACAGACTATTTCATTAACCAAATTAAGAATATCCTCCATAAATAAATATGGCAGAATTCTTTAAAAAAAAAATCCACTACCAGTTCTCCAGAACCTGCTGAATAGCACCCCTGACACACACACACACACACAAATCTCATGTTATTTTGTCAAGAAGGGACCCACAAGCTCACTTTTCCCTCTCCCTCCCCTATAAACAAAACACCATCAATTCCCAGTCAGTTTAGTTTGTTTTGCAAACAACAGACTTAAGAAAACTTCGCAAGGAAGACAAAATTTGAAAGTTCTGGCTACAAAGGTAAAAAAAAAAAAAAATCCCAACGAAATACCATCTAGTTCCCATATTAGTTCCAGGCAGCTGGTCTTCATTTGTGGGAGCCATTAACATGCGAGCTGAGAATTTTGCTGCAGTTGTAATTTGCAGCATAATTCACTGCCAGTGAGAAAACAGGAGGTCCCAGTCACATTTTGGAAAAGGTGCCTTGGGTAGGTCCTTCCCGCCCAAGAGCAGAAGAAATATGTGAGCCGGCCTTAAAATATCACCTACAACGGGGGGCAGTTGTAAGCTCAATTGCTCTGACGGTGTATTGCCTGCATATTCCATCTTTATTCATGGATTCTCGGAGAGCCGTAAAAATGGCAGAGAGGCAATTCACTAAATAAGGGAAGCCATTACAGCCAGCTCGATGGTCCATGCAACATACTTTTATATGCACATTTGAAGATTTAGATTGTTCTTTCTCTCTCTCTTTCTCTCTCCCTCTCTCTCTCTTCCTTAATTCACCTTGCCGTCTAGAAACAGAAGCCACTCCAAACTAGTTATAATCAAGGTTATCCAAAATAGCTTTTAAAATCATAGGTTTCATGAATGTCTTTTTTTTTAAAAAAAAACAGATCTTGATATCTTGAGATCACCTCCTCTGAGAACTGTCCTTGATTCCTCATCTCTTCCATCTGTCTGTCCCTACTCTTTGTCTTGGACTTCCTACTATTCTGCTTGGACTAATTTATTGCCGCTACTGTAGATTCTTTCTGTCACCCCCTGGGATATTATTTAGCCGCTTTCTTTAGTCCTGCATAGTTATATAGTATTGCTCTTTCCTTGGCATACGATCTCAACTTCCAACTTCAATTTTCTTTATTTGTTTTTATCCTCCCCCCACTCCCTCCTGCTTGAAATTCCTTTAATCTCGGCACAGGGCACCGCAGCTAATTGGTTTCTACAAATGGTGCCTAGAAGGTTAGCGGCTCTTGTTACCATTTGACAGATAAGGGAGGTTGAAGGAGCAAAGATGATGTATTTTAACAAGACCACAGAGGAATTTGCTGCCGTACGGGAAAAAAAAGGTGAGCGCTTCTCCCTTTGGTGCATTTTCCCTAGCTCACACCAGGAGTGTTAACGAGGAATGGAGAACGGCACGTACGGGAGGGCCTGGGTGGATTCCCTTGGCACCCGCCAGAAACGCTGCTAGCCCCGATGTTTATGCCTAGTTTCTTTTAATTAACAAAAAAAAGCTGCCACACTACAAACCAAGATGTCCTCCTTCGGTATCATCAATACTAAGTGGCCTGCAGAGTTCCAGAGGCATTCATAGGAAATAAATATGTGAGTGGCTGCAAGTTAGTACAGCCGGTCCTCAAGTTACAACCACAACTGAGCCCAAAATTTCTGTTATTAAGGGAGACAGTTGTTAAGTGAACTTTGCCCCATTTTATGACCGTTCGTGCCACAGTTGTTAAATGACACGCTCCAGTTGTTTTAAGTTAGTAACATGGTTGTAAACTGATTCTGGCTTCCCCACTGCCTTTGCTTGTCAGAAGGTCACAAAAAGGGGATCCCCAGCCCAGGACACTGCACTCCCGTCATAAATATGAGCCAATTGCCAAGCAGCTGAATTCTGATCATGTGACCATGGGGATGCCGGAGCGGTCGTAAGTGTGAAAAACGGTCATGTTCTGATCCAGCTCTCCAAACACGACAATCCCTCTAAAGTTAACTCAAAGATTCCTTTATTAGGAGCGCCGGCAGCCCCAACAAAAAGTTTCTCTCTCACCGCAGGCTAACAAGTCTGTCTGTCCAGAAGATGAATAGTTGTCTGCCGCATTTATTCATCTCCTCCCCCTGCCTTTTATTTCCAGAGCTAGGGTGGAGCTTTGCTAGCAACGGGTGGCTCTTTCATCACAGGGATCGGCCCATAGATTTCCGCTGCTCTCCTCTCCTCTGCCTTCTGCGCAGCCACACATCAGGCACCGGACCCAGCTGTTCCTCCTCTTCAGGGGTGGATTCTACTTACCTTTACTACCGGTTTGCAACAGGATCGCACATGTGCAGATCACCAATGACAACATCCGGGGCACTGGTTTTACTACCGGTTCTTGTGAACTGGTCCAAACCGGGGGCAACCCACCACTGCTCCTCTTCCTCATCAGCCACCTCCAGACCTGGGGCTGTTGATTCTCCATCTGAAGGCTGATGACTGACCCATACTCCACCTCTCTCTCTCTCTCTCTCTCTCTCTCTCTCTCTCTCTCTCTCTCTCTCTCTCTCTCTCTCTCTGACAGCTCCATTCCCTCTTCCTGCTTGGAGCTCTCAGGTTGCCTTGATGCTGACTCTGACTCCCATGCCTCCTCCTCCTCCTCCCCCCCCCCTCATCCTCCTCCTCCTCCTCCTCCTCCTCCTCCTCCTCCCCCTTCTCTGATTCAGCTGCTGGAGGGGCCGTCGGCAGACAGGTCACAGCACATCATAAGCCACTTTTTCAGTGCCTTTGTAACTTCAAACTGTCACTAAATGAATTGTTATAAGTCGAGGACTACCTCTATTATAGGATCGTAAGGGTTGATGAAGAGAAATCTCAGCACTTTCCTTTATGGTAGGTAGATATTTGAGACTGCCGACTGTTCTACAAGTCTTCAACCGACTCTCCAAATTCTAAAATTTGTTCACAATCCCCAGAATGTGGTCTGGCTCTCTTTTCTATAAAAGCAACATTTGGTAATTCGATGAACTGTTCTGAAAATCCTGCCGGTTGTCTAAGGTAGGCTGTGTCCTCCCATGCACCGTAAAAACAAGAACATGTCCAAAGATGCATGAAAGAATACATTCTCCTGGATTTTTCTGTATAAAACAAGAGCCAAGATAAAAATAGCTTGACCCATTTGCTTATAGACAGAAAAATGAGGATTAAATGGACATTGATCCTGCTACTAATAGAGGTCAAAGCTCAGTGAGCTACACAGAGACCCAATTATTGCCTTAATGAGCCTCTGATATAGGCTGCAGTACACTGAAGTCCAACTTGATTTGTAAAGGATTTCCAAAATTCTATGCAAAAGTTCCCTCTCTTGGAGAATGCCAATCTTGGGAAAAAAGAGACCCTCACACGTCCAATTTCTTAAGAACAATTTCACCAGTTTGCCATCGGCTAAAGATAAATGAATTGTAATGTTCTGCTTCCTCTACTAAAGCTTATATTTCAACCTTCTTTTAAAGAAAGAAAAAACTATGTTGCCCAGTGCCTTGTTCCAGATGTTTAATGCCACAAATCTATAGAGATGCAGAGATCATAATTAAAAATAGATGTATATTATCAATTCCTGCAAGAATTGATAGTAGGATATCCTGGTGTAGTGGTTAAAGTGTTGGAGTAGGGGAGGAGGACCAAAATTCTAGTTTTCCTTTAGCACAGAAATCCGCAGAATGACCTTGGGCTTCTCAGCTTAAACCCATGTCAGGTTTTGTGACATGATAATATGAGCCTGGCAAAATCATCAATGTCTTATTTTGACCATGTCGGTTAGGAGAATTCATTGAATGGTGTGGTGGCCTAGAGGTGGAGCTCTTGCCTCACAGTCAGGAGGTTGTGAGTTTGATCCTAGGTAGAGGCAAATATTACTCTTTCTAGTCCCTCTGAGAGAATGTATCTGCTGAAAAAACTCTGCATTGGCAATAGGAAGGGCATCCAGCCAGTAAACGCTCAGCTCCATTCAGTTGCCCAGTCCCCACCCAACAAGGGATTATAGGGTTATTAAAAGGAAATAATGATCAGTTCCTGAACTGCTTTAAAGTGGTGGCACAGTGGCTAGAATGCATTATTACAGTCTAATTCTGCCAACTGCCAGCAGTTTGATTCTGACTGGCTCAAGGTTGGCTCAGCCTTCCATCCTTCTGAGATCAGTAAAATGAGGACCCAGATTGTTGGGGGAAATATGCTGACTCTGTAAAATGCTTAGAGAGGGCTGTAAAAGCACTGTGAAGCGGTATATAAGTCTAAGTGCTATTGCTATTGCTATCACATTTCCAGTCCATCATCATAGCATTAAATATTACTTTAAAAATTGTGATAAAATAAAAGAGAGGGGGAAAAAAAAGAATACCAAATACTTGTCAGCATTTGGAAATTAGGTGTGTAAGGAATGAAAACTTGGTCTGAAAAGTGATACTAAGATCTTAAAAATTATATAACATGATAAAGATGATGATATCCACAGGAAAGTAATATTAGACGCATGTATGTGTTTTGATAAATATTTAAAAACACAAAAAAGATAGCAGAAACAACATTATATGCTGTTTGAAGAGCACTACCTCATCCTGTTTCAAACACTTGAATTTCAGGTGCTACACCAGCCAAGGACCCAGGGGTGGGGTGGGGAGGTGGCAGTTATTATTAGGGAGGCCCATAGTCCGCGGGAGGTCACTGCTCCTCAGATGGACGGGTGTGAGTTCCTACTCATGAAATGGGATCCTCGAGGTCAGTGGGGCCTGTTGATTATGTACCTATCTTCCAGCTGCGTATCAATGGCCCTTCCCGGGCTGCTGGACTCCCTATCAGGGCTGGTGGTTGAGTTTCCCAGATTCATTGTTCTGGGGGACTTTAACCTGCCTTCCCTGGGTGGGGCATCAGGGGCGGCCGGGAGTTAATAGCTTCCATGGCAGCCATGGACCTGACTCAGGTAATTCAGGACCCGACTCATGTGGGGGGACACACACCTGATCTTGTTTTTATCTTGAAGCAGTGGCGTGAGTTCGGTAGGGGTATGCCAATTATGTACCCCCTGTCATGGACCGATCATTATCTCCTTTGGCTGGACTTCCATTATGCCACACCCCACCACTGGGATGTGGGATCGACCACCTGGTTCTGCCCCAGATGCCTGATGGACTCTGAGCGGTTCCAGGTGGAGCTTGGGACTATACCTGTCTCTCTTTCCCATGCTCTGATCGAGACTCTGGTGGATGCCTGGGAAAAGGCGGCCACCAGGGCTCTCGACCAGGTCGTGCCTTTGCGGCCTCTTACCTGACACAGATCCCAGTTAGCCCCTTGGTTTACTGAGGAGCTCCGGGGGATGAAGCGGCAGAGGAGAGGTCTAGAGAGCTGTTGGAGGTCCAGCCGTTCTGAGTCTGACTGAGCATATTTAAGATCCTTTACGCGATCTTATCTAGTGGAGATGGAGACAGTGAAGCATCTTTACTTTTCTGCCCTCATCACGTCCGCAGATAATTGCCCGGCCGCCCTGTTTAGGGTGTCCCACTCCCTTTTGAATCAGGGAGTGGGGGATGACCCTATGCGGGGGGAGGGCCAAGGAGTATAGCCAACATCTGCTGGACAAGATCGCTCAGATTCAGGACGGGCTGGACTCTGACTGTGCAGATGACGACGGGTCTGGTTATCTGGAATGAGTTCGATCCTGTTACTCCCGAGGAAGTGGAGAGGATCATGGGAAAGCTGAGTACCACCACATGTTTGTTGGACCCGTGTCCCTCCTGGCTTGTTTATTCAGCTCGGGAGGTTACACATGACTGGATCCAGGCAGTGATTACTGCTTCCTTGGGTGAGGGGAGTTTCCCTGCCACCTTGAAGGAGGCGGTGATGAGACCCCTCCTCAAGAAACCTGCCTTGGATCCAGCTATCTTGAACCACTTTCGTCCTGTCTCCAACCTTCACTTTATTGTGAATGTTGTTGGGAGCGTGGTGGCACATCAGCTCCCATTGGCCCTGGAGGAAGCAGTATACCTGGACCTGTACCAGTTGGGTTTCAGGCCCAGGTACAGCATGGAGATGGCATTGGTCACGCTGGTTGATGATCTCTGGAGGGCTCGGGACAGGGGACATTCCTCTGTCCTGGTCTTGTTAGATCTCTCGGTGGCTTTTGATACCATCAACCATGGTATCCTACTGCAACGCCTCGAGGGGTTAGGGGTGGGGGGCACTGTTTTACAGTGGTTCTCATCCTGTCTCACGGATCATTCGCAAGCGGTGCTGGCGGGGGGACAGAGGTCGGCCCCGAGGACCCTTATATGTGGGGTGCCCTAGGGGTTGGTCCTCTCCCCCCTATTGTTCAACAGCTATATGAAGCCACTGGAGGAGATCATCCGTGGTTTTGGGGTGGGATATCATCAGTATGCTGATGATACCCAACTTTTTCTATCCACCCTGAATCAACTCAGCAATGCCCTCAATGTGATGTCCTGGTGCCTGGAAGCAGTGCAGCTCTGGATGGGGATAAACAGGCTTCAGCTCAACCCTGCCAAGACGGAGTGGCTGTGGGTACCAGCATCTTGGTTCCATGGGGATGTTCCACTGCTGGTTATAGGGGGTGAGGTGTTGCCCCCTGTTGACAGGGCATGAAACTTAAGTGTCCTCCTGGATTCACGGTTGTCTCTGGAAGATCATGTTACGACCATGACCAGGGGGGCATTTGCCCAGATTCATCTGGTGCACCAGTTATGCCCCTACCTGGACTGAGATGCCCTACGTACAGTCACTCATGCGCTAGTCACCTCCCAGATTGACTACTGCAATGCTCTCTACATGGGGCTGCCCCTGAAGACTACTCGGAGGCTTCAGCTGGTGCAGAATGTGGCCGCGCGGGTAGTGATGGGAGTGTCCCAATGCTCTCATGTTACACCCCTCCTGCGCGACCTGCATTGGTTACCGGTTGCCCTCAGAGGATAATTATAATTGCAGAAAAAATAATTACTACCAACCTGCCTTCCATTGAGGACCTGTATACTGCACGAGTCAAAAAGAGGGCTGTGAAAATATTTAAGACCCCTCCCATCCTGGACATAAATTGTTTCAACTCCTACCCTCAAAACCACACTATAGAGCACTGCACACCAGAACAACTAGACACAAGGACAGATTTTTCTCGAATGCCATCACCCTGCTTAACAACTAATTCCCACAACACTGTCAAATTATTTATTAAGTCTGTATTACTATTATTCTTCTCTTCCTTACTAGTATCTATCTCTTCCCACTTATTACTACAACCATGTTGCTTGTATCTTTTAATTATATTGTTTTTATTTGTTTCCTAGTACGATTTGATAGCTTATTAGTAACCTTGATTATCACTAAGTGTATCTTTTTATTCTTGATGAATGTATTTTATTCTCCTTTTGTACACTGAGAGCATATACACCTAAGACAAAATACTTGTGTTTCCAATCACACTTGGTCAATGAAGAATTCTATTCTATTCTATTCTATTCTATTCTATTCTATTCTATTCTATTCTATTCTATTCTATTCTATTCTATTCTATCCTATCCTATCCTATCCTATCCTATCCTATCCTATCCTATCCTATCCCATTCCATTCCATTCCATTCCATTCCATTCCATTCCATTCCATTCCATTTTTCAGTGAAGGGAATGACAGCTGTTGAAAAAAAGAAAATCTTTGCTGCCCGGTGCTAATTAAAACAGATTCTATTGTGACTGTGTATCATTGCAAACTGAACGGGTATGTGTAAGAGGGCAATGACCATTTTCTTTCAATCTTTTTTTCCCCTTCTTCTCCCATTCTGACAACCAGCACAAACCTGCTTCTGTCTACAGGCAACGGTGCATGAAAAATGCATCCAGAGAGTCGACCTCAAGATCCTATCGCTGCCAGATCCGCGACTTGCGAGGACCTGCAGGCTCACGCAGAGGGCAATGATTGCATTTTCAAGAACCCGAGAGACAGAAATGAAATAGAAGAGCGATGGTGACAGGAGGGTAGAAGGTGTTTAATGAAAGCAGCGGCTTGGAATGAGGAGATGAACTTTACGCTGGCCATAAGCTTTTTCAATGTTCATTCCTCAAAAAGTGTAAAAACAAAGCAAGGACTTGGCTCTCTCTTGTTTCTGGAAAATCAGCATTTGTGAAATAGCTCCTCCAGTAAATATATTTTTTATTTCACATGATAAATGTGCTTCTCTTTCTCGGGCCCAAGGACTATTTTTCTCATGCCAGCCTTCTCTCTACTATGTCTGTCTTCATGTCTGTCTTCATAAATATAAAAGAAACCTAAATGAAACTCTTCTAGGATAGTCCCAGAAGGTGCTTTTTTAAGAGGTAACTGGACTTTTTTCTTTGAAGATGTTTCGCTTCTCACTCAAGAAGCTTCCTCAGCTCTGACTGGATGGTGGGGAATGGAAGAGCTGAAAAAGCTTCTTGGATGAGAATCATCAATCTTGCCAGGGGCTTGTTTAGAATTGTGACACTCAGGGTATACTCGCAAAATATCTAATATGGGACATCTGCTTACTGACCTATTGGGAATAACAACTCAGAAATCAACCATTTGCTGGAAAGCAAGTTGTATCCTGAAGGTTGGTCCCTTTAGTCACAGTGGGAGAACGGTGGGACCTAAAAGCATTTCAACAAATAATACAATAATACTGGCTGAGCTTTGCATCCTGGTGGGCTCTTGCCAGATTTCTCTCTCAAGGTATGATAATAAATCCTAACTCTCCAAAAATTCTACTTGGTATTCTGCAATAGTAGGCTTCATAGATTGACATGGACAGATATGTAGCTTTACTGAAGAGAAGAACAAAGTCATAGGGACACTATCTGTCCCTATGACTTTGTCTCCTGCATTAGCAGCTAAGGCAATGGATGGATTGATGGGTGGGTGTGTGGGTGGATGGATAGATGACATCTATCTATCTATCTATCTATCTATCTATCTATCTATCTATCTATCTATCATCTATCATCTATCATCTATCTATCTTTCTAGAGCTAGAGAACTAGAGATGGGTGGGTGGGTAGATGGATGGATGGATGGATTGTTGGATGGATGGATGGATGGATAGATAGATAGATAGATGATGGATGGATAGGAGAGAGAGAGAGAGAGAGAGAGAGAGAGAGAGAGAGAGAGAGAGAGAGAGAGAGAGAGAGATTTTCTTCCCTGATAAACCTCATGGAAGTTTTATCTCAAATATTGGTTGATGGTAGCATAACCCTACCCTACCATAACCCTACAGGTTATGGTAGTTATGCCCATAACCTGTAGGGAAGGTGCAAGAGGAGGTTGTTGGGAAGAGTCTGGGTGGAAATCAACAGTGTTGAAGCTCCTTACTCCTTCCTTTCCAAGACTGTCAAGACACTTGAGGAGGAATAGTACATTCTTTAGCACTCTAATTATCTAGGCAAGTGACAAATGGATGATTCAAATGGCCCAGAAGGACAGAGAATAGAAACAAGTCAGTAAGATGTCTTTAGATGTTGAGTATGGATGTGTATTGAAGGTAACAATCGAGGTAAAACGAAAGAAAAATGACTTTGTGCTCTGGAATCCAGCTATTAGTTAGGATTTAAATCCTCTTTATGTTTCCCCCCCCCCCCCAAAAAAAAAGCACTACGCATCATTATGGACAGTTCAGTGTCAATGTCTCAGTATTTTCCTACCGAAGCAAATGAAAAGCTTGTTTATGCAGACATCTCAAAGAAACGAGAACAAGCACAAAGATAAAAGTGTTTTGGAGGTCATGTATTACATCACACACTGGGGACATGATCCACTTTGTAAGAACATAAAAGGTCCCTTCATTTGAGTCAGATCCTGGGTCTATCCAACATGCAGTTGTTTGCATTTGCAAGAACTATTCAGGACCCCAGAGTTTTTCACAGATCTCCCTAGAAAAAGAAAAGACTGACCTTTGGACCTGGGGGAGCAGAAATGTGGAAGTGCTAAATATAAAGGATGCAAACAAGCTCTGAATAATGCCTTCTCTGTATCCTGTCTACCCTTATGGGTATTCCTCTGTTCCCATCAGCAGCACTCTCCTCAAGAAGATAAGTATTAAAATAAATATAATATCCTGGTTGGATTGGATCCCTTAAATATCAGAAAGAACTTTGTCATTACAATTATTCTATCAAAATAGCATCTAGGTAGGTAGGTATAGATAGGTAAGAATATATATATATATACAGTTACACAGTTATACCTTTTGATTAGTAAAGCTGGAACACCTCCATTTAAAGAGTCCCAACTTCTGGTCAATGACCCAAATAACTGATTTGCCCAATTTGTCAGAGTTCGTTGCAAAATTAAATCTAGAAAGAAAACACAGGCAGACTGATGCAGCAGGACTCAAAAACTTCATTATATACATTCATAATACATGAAGATAAATGTACAATACCAATATAGATTCTTCTTCAACGTAGTAGCAGTTACAAGCGAAACACAAGGCAGGAGAGAACAGTTAGTTTCATTTCAGCAGAGCAGACTGGTTTCAGTTTCTCTGCACAGACTCAGAAGCTGCTGACTAAGACAAGCCCTGGCTCCAGTCTGTCTCAGCTCCCAAACAGCCCTCATTGGTTGACTTAGTTGCTATGCCTATACATTGGCTGACCTTGTTATCATGTCCTATTCCAGTTGATGAATATACTCTGACACAATTCTTAGTGGAATTTATTTCCAAGTGAAAGGATGCAGCTTCTAGGTATGATTACACCAACGAGGACCTTTTCACTTTAGTAAGACTTGTCAACTTCCCTGCAATAAAGACATTATATATACTTGGGTTCAAACTTATTAAACATAGATTGATTTCTGAATAAAGCTGAGTAAAGATTTTGTTCCTCTTTTTCCATGATAATCTCATTCTTTGAATGAAGTATATCAACATTTCTGTGTATTTTAAACTCCTGCAGAAAGGAAAATATATATTCATTCTACAGGAACTGTTTTCCTGTCTATTTACCTTCTCTGGCTCATATAATAAGGGAAATAAATACATGAAGTTGTATATTTCTGCATTATTCATGGTTCCTGGCTATATTATCAGCCAGGTAGCTGGCTTCTGCTCTTATCTACCCATGTGATTGACAGTCATTTGATTTCTTTCTTTCTTGACTTCCTTTCTGCTCAACCTGCTTTTCATTACGGTAGTCAGATCTCTCTCCTGCCTGTCAATTGGCCTGGCCTCCTCTCCCCTTCCTTTCTGCTTGGTGAATTTGATTGCTTCAGGGTAATAAGCCAGGGAACTGCCACCACCATCATTGCAAAGGCCACATTGAGCTTTGAATGCATATCAAAGTCCATACCTGAACGGTAGATGTTACCAGGAGGATGCCTACAGCATTTAAATAAGACAGATTCATTTGTTTTTAAACGAAGTAAAGGGATCTAATAAATACATGTTGTGAAGGATGGAAAAAAGAGAAAGAAGTGGGGAAGAAGAACAGAAGGTTTTACCGACCTCACCTTTTATGGGCCAGCATACTGAATGCCTGAACTAGAAGTGAGAGGCAGAATTCTCTAGATAAATTTTGTTTATTGGGGATAGAATGAGTAAAATATCTCCATCCTATGTCAGCCAGCTTAAAATCCATTCCAAATTGCCATGTTTTATATTGTGCTTAAAATAGTATACTGCATGGATCAGAAAGAGGGCTGAGAAAGTATCTACAGACCCCTCACAGCTATGGACATAAACTGCTTCAACTCCTTCCCTCAGGATGCTGTTATACAATTAGACACAAAGACAGCTTTTCCCCTTGTGCCATCTCCTATTCTATTCTATTCTATTCTATTCTATTCTATTCTATTCTATTCTATTCTATTCTATTCTATTCTATTCTATTCTATTCTATTCCATTCCATTCCATTCCATTCCATTCCATTCTATTCTATATTTTCTATTCCATTTTCTATTCCGTATTCCGTATTCCGTATTCCGTATTCCGTATTCCGTATTCTATTCTATTCTATTCTATTCTATTCTATTCCATTCTATTCCATTCCATTCCATTCTATTCTATTCTATATTTTCTATTCCATTTTCTATTCCGTATTCCATATTCTATTCTATTCTATTCTATTCTATTCTATTCTATTCTATTCTATTCTATTCTATTCTATTCTATTCTATTCTATTCTATTCCATTCCATTCCATTCCATTCCATTCTGTACAGTTGTAATGATTTATAAGAGTGTAAATCTATTGCTCTCATGTTTTTCAATGTGCAACCCCAGAATTGACAAGCAACCTGTCGGCTGTGGATTTTGGAGACTAATAATTGCAATAGATCTTGAAGGCAGAGATGTCAGCAAAGCTGTTGAATGCAGTTACAGAGTTGAATGAATTAGACCTATCTTATTTTCTTGATTATATGTGCGCTGTGCAGGCAAATATTTCTTTGTTATCGTATTAATTCAGCCATTTCCTCACCGGATAATGTAGTTGGATGGCCTTACTTGCTTTCTATTTTTCATGGTTTTATTTTGTACCTGTAAGTTGCTTTGAAGGCTTGATAGAGGAGAAGGATAGTTAAGGATGGTTGAATCAATCTGTTTTCTCCTGGTTTCAGTTTTGCACTTCTAAATCGCTTCTGAAACTTAAAACCTCAGAAAACATTGTTTCCTTTCAACACAATATTTTAATTTTGTTCCCTATCAAAATATGAATTTTACATTAGTTGATCCAAAAAGTTAATCTGCAAGTACGAAATTGAATTTGTAAGTAATATACACAATCAAAGAATATGGAACAGAACATTTCATGATTCAACTGACAGATCAAATATTGCAAGCATTTATACTTTTGGTGTTCCTAGGAAATATGATTCTATACAGAAATGTTCATAATGTCTCCATTATATTTTTATAAAGTCCTATCTTAATATATTTTAAAACTTTTAAATTTTATTGTGAACTCAAACTATTTTTTTCTTCCCTTAATGTATCGATGTTACCCAGTATGTATGTGTTGTATTCAGCTAAATAATAACATTAGATATCTGTATATCTTTATCTATGCTTACATTTATTTATGTATACATTATGTACCATATATACCTGAGTATAAGCCAACCTGAATATAAGCCGAGGCACCTAATTTTACCACAAAAAACTGGGGAAACTTATTGACTTGAATATAAGCCTAGGGTGGGAAATGCATCAGCTACTGGTAAATTTCAAAATAAAAATATATACCATTTAAATTAAATTAATTGAGGCATCAGTAGGTTAAATGTTTTTTAATATTGATTTCAAAGAAAAACAGTAAACTAGCTCTGTAAGTGGAAAAGAGGATCAACAAAAACAATATGGTATCAACAATAACTTTAAAAGTACTGTATATGAGTTGGGTAGCTATATAAATTTGTTTAATAAATACAATGGGAAAGGTCTTTGGGGATTCCAGAATTTACATGGCACTAACTGGATTTTTGATCTCCCTTTTATTTTGAGACATAATAGACTAGTTTTACACTATAACTAAATTACACAAGAGAATGTAGTATATATACCAAAAATAATTCAATAACAACTTAATCTGATACATTGGGTTAAGTGATGTAGGGCTTAATCTAATTTCAGGCAAGTTCAAGCCTCTGTTAAGAGATACCTGCATTCTCTCTCTCTCTCTCTCTCTCTCTCTCTCTCTCTCTCTCTCTCTCTCCCCCTCCCCCCTCTCTCTCCTCCTTCCTTTTTCTTTTTTTTTTCTCTTTCTTTCTTTCTTCTCTCTCTCTCTCTTTCTTTCTCCCTCCCTTTCTCTTTTTCATCTGGCATTCTTAGAGCTCCACTGTTGATTAGCTTAGCCCAGGGGTGGGCAAATGTGGCCCTTTTACAATCTGTGGACTTCAACTCCCAGAATTCCTGAGACAGCCAAGCTGGGAGAATTCTGGGAGTTGAAATCCACAGGTTGTAAAAGGGCCACATTTGCCCACCCCTGGCTTAGCCTAAGCAAGAATAGCTAGCAGCCAATTACAATAAACTCTCAATTAAATTACAATAAGCTCTCAATTAAATAAGCTCTCAACTCAAGCTCAATGCACATGGGGATCTCCCTAAACAGTGAGGATTTGTTTCTTTCTCCCTTGAAGCCCCCCCACCCATTTTTGCTTCCAGGGGGCTGCAGGGAGTCTTGCTAGGCACCCCCCTCATGCCCCTAGCAAGTCCCTGGGAGCCAAAAAGGGGTGCGGGGGAGGGGAGCTGCACCCTCCCACACACCCCATTTTACCATTAGCAAGCCTCTCTGCAGCCCCTGGGAGCCAAAACGGTTGCAGGGAAAAAGGCATTTTTCCTCACTCGAGTATAAGCCGGGGGGGTGGGGGGGGGTTGTGTGTTTCCCAGCATAAAAAATGTGCTGAAAAATTCGACTTATACTTGAGTATATATGGTATGTTATAAAAGCTGCTGGATCGTTCATTTTGGCTATTAAATGAAAACTGGAGAATTTGAAACATTTTGTTTATCTTTAGAAAAACAGGCATATATGATAAGAGACTGATTGAAGTATACTCAGGTATCTTATGAAAGGAATAGATAGGAATTAAGTTTTAATTTCTCTTTCCTAGGTTTGTAACCTGAGGATCATGAAATGAATCTAGATGACCAGAGTATCAACTTCCATACTTAATGGAAAAGCTGTAGAGTTTATGCTAGTACATGATGTTTTGATGGCCATCAGCTTGGATGATCACTTAACTTGGGGGAGATTGGGCATATTGAAAAAGGAGAAGGCTATTAATGATTGCTAGCTATAAAACATAAAATGTTATTAAGTTATAATAAAGTTCAATGAAATACTTTTAAAAAAAGATTGCTAGTCATGATGGCTATGCATCTTCAATATTGCTGGAAGCATGACTCTGACTACCAGTTGCTGAAAACATAAGTAGCAAGATATCTATGGAGAGTCTCAGTCGTCCAGGTCATGGTTGTCCCAAAGGTGCTTTTTCAAAAGGCAACTGGACTTTCTGTTTTTCTGGATGGTGAACTCAACAGCTCTCTAAAAGAATACAAATGACCAGCTGTCTGCAAAGAATATAAATCCTTCCATTCCCCACCATCCAGTCAGAGCTGAAGAAGCTCCTTGGATGAGAAGCAAAATGTCTTAAAAGAAAAACCAGAAACTCCAGTTGCCTCTTGAAAAAGCATCTTTGGGATAAGTAGCTTTGGTGCTCATATTCTGCTTGTAGTAATATTTGGCTATTGATGAAACAAGGTACATGGGAACACGGCATGTATAATATGTATACTCCCACAGGGACCAGTATCAGTGGCTTTTAATTAAGGCTTCCTTGTCTAGTTTTGTCTGTATATCTGACTCTAGGGCAGGGTGCTCATCTTCATTTCTTGGCTGAGGGAGCCAGTGTTGTCTGAAGACACTTCCCATGGTCATGTGATCAGCATGACTATATGCAGAGGTGGACGGAACTCTGTTACCTTCCTACTACAGTATTATCTATTAATCTACTTGCATGCTTTCAAACTGCTTGGTGGGCAGGAAGTGGGCAAGGAACGGGAGCTCACCCCGTCAAGAACTGTGGTGGCACAGTGTTTGGAATGCAGTACTACATACTACTTCTGCTGACTGACAGCTGCCTGCAATTTGGCAGTTCAGATCTCATCAGGCTCAAGGTTGACTCAGCCTTCCATCCTTCTGAGGTCGGTAAAATGAGAACCCAGATTGTTGGGGGCAACAGGCTGACTCTGTAAACCACTTAGAGAGGGCTGTAAAGCAATATATAAGTCTAAATGCTAATGCTATGCTATCATGCGATGCTCAGGCCTCGAACCCGGGCTGACAAGCTCAGCATATTTAAGTTCTGAGTCCTGGGACATTAAGGGGATGCTATTACTACAATGGACTGCATGGCCATTGTATGAACAAATTATGGAACTAGAGATGCCTTGGATTTGAGGTCGTGCATCTCATGCTGTTGTATTCTTGCTAAGTCTGTTCCAGAACCTAGTACAGATATAGAAATAGCAATAGCACTTAGACTTATATAGTGCTTCACAGCGCTTTACAACCCTCTCTAAGCAGTTTACAGAGTCAGCCTATTGCCCCTAACAATCTGGGTCCTCATTTTACTCACCCCGGAAGGATGGAAGGCTGAGTCAACCTTGAACTGGTCAGGATCGAACTGCCAAACTGCTGGCAGCTAGCAGTCAACCAAAGTAGCCTTCTGTACTGCATTATAACCACTGTGCCACCATATCTGTTTATGGCCTATTATTACAAGATGAGAACAGGGCTGAAGATATTAACTAGGTTTTAATTCCCATTAGGACTGAATATATGTCTCAATTGTGTGCATAAATCTAGGCCTGATGTTAAGAGTTTTTGTTTTTCTTTTCTACTTTCCTGGAGAAAACATTGAGAGCTAATGGTTCTTCTTAGGCCACAATGTAATTGATGCCATTTTCATAGACAGTTAAAAATGCTAAAAACATAGCTAAGAAATATGAAGAGCTGTTCTGCAACTTTTTGGCCAAAAATAGAATGAGAACATGAAATCATTTCTTAGCCCATGACATTATTATTTAAGGCACATCTTGATCAGTTCCCTGATATGCATGTTAAAATAATCCCATTTGGTCAAGTATGTTGCGGTTCAAGAATTGAAAAACAGACAAGGAGAAGAGTCACCTTTTCTTCTTAACCTAGCACATCTATGACAGCAATGGGTATTGAATAGAGCAGAAAGATTCTGACTCATTTTCCACTACTCTCATTCAGTCTTATAAAAGATTAGAAATTCCATTAGATGAGAATATACGTAGCTCAGAGTTGAATTGTAGAGACCTTGATGCTCTCTGAGCTTGGCTGGTTCATTGCTTGTTTGCTTGTAGACTTTTCATTAGCCAAATAGGTAACGTCATCAGTGCTAGTAAGTGGGGTTTTTTTTGTTTTTTTAAAAATTTGATTTATATGCCGCCCTTCTCCAGAGACTCAGGGCGGCTTACAATGCGTTAAGCAATAGCCTTCATACTTTTGTATATTTATACAAAGTCAGCTTATTGCCCCCACAAACTGGGTCCTCAATTGACCTACCTTAGAAAGGATGGAAGGCTGAGTCAACCTTGAGCCTGGTGAGATTCGAACTTACAGTAATTGCAGACAGCTGGAGTTAAATTACAATGCTTTAGTCTGCTGAGCTATCCAGTCTCCTGTTTGCTCCCTGTTTATATACAGTAGCTCCTCCTAACAGTGTTGGTGAAGGTATGGTTTTCTACTTCATAGTTAGGAATTAAAATTTAATTAGGAACTATCTAATTAAGGAGCTACCTAATTAGGGAACTTTAGCTATGGAGTCACTGATGCTATCTGAGCTTGGTGATTTCTTTGTGGACCTTTCATTACTAAAAGAAATAAATGAAGGTTATTCTTTTATAAATTGTAACAAATATAATACCAAAGTGTGAAACTATCTATCTGCTGTTTTCAGACTATGTAAAGTGACCACAAAGGGTAATCAGTGGAGACAATGTATTATGACTTGCTAAGAGCTCCCCCCGGAGACAGGAACTTATGCCTTGGGCAAAAATCGCTATCAGGAGACAGGAACATGGGCCCAAGGTGGAAATTGTCAAGATGACCCTTTAAAATGTAAAACAACTTAAAGGATGACTTAAGAGAATAAGGGGGAGTTGGGAGGGCTTCTTAGGCGTGGCGTGCATTGTGAAGGTGTATAAAATGTATAGCTTGAACAACGGCTTTTTGCTCTCTCTCTCTCTCTCTCTCTCTTTTGATTTGATTTATATGCCGCCCTTCTCCGAAGACTCAGGGTGGCTTACAATGCGTTAAGCAATAACCTTCATACTTTTGTATATTTATACAAAGTCAGCTTATTGCCCCCACAAACTGGGTCCTCAATTGACCTACCTTAGAAAGGATGGAAGGCTGAGTCAACCTTGAGCCTTGTGAGATTCGAACTTACAGTAATTGCAGACAGCTGGATGTTAATTAGGGTGCTTAGTCTGCAGAGCTATCTTTGAACTCAATCCATTTGGGAAGAGTCTAAGAGGCCGTGCTTGCAATCGCTTTTCTTTTTTTATTTTCATGCATTTCTCCTATAAATCTTTGATTTTGTTAATCAGACTTGTCTTGGAGTTGTGAGTATAAAATTTTGGGAATTTTAAACTCACATTACCCAACTAGGTAATGCCATCAGTGCGAATAAGTATGGGGTTTGCTCCCTGTTTATATACAGTAGCTTCTCTTGCCAGTATTGGTGAAGATATTTTTTTTTCCTTGATAGTTAGGAATTGGAATTTAATTAGGAACTACGTAATTGAGGAACTATCTTAATAGCTACCAAGAAATATATATAGAACATAGAAAAGTTACCCTTACCAATACTGGCAGAACAAGTTAGTGGCATACAACTGGTTTGGAGGAAAGAAAATAAATATGTATTTTTATGATTTATAGGAGGGGTTGTTTTGCAACTCAAAGTACTATTCATTGCAAACTTCATCACCACTCATTTAAAAGCACTCTTATTGTGTGGGGTGTGTTCTTCCTTTTCTATTAACTTTAATACAATTTCCCCCATTACCTTTTACTGTATTTTGCTGTGTTGAAGATTCAGCCCTTTATTTGTTTATTATTTATTTTATTGGTTCAATTTATATGCCGCCCTTCTCCGGAGACTCAGGGTGGCTTACAATGCGTTAAGCAGTAGCCTTCATACTTTTGTATATACCTGCTTAGTAGGGCTTTTGGTCCCCCCAAGCGGTGTTCTTTTTTTATACAAAGTCAGCTTATTGCCCCCACAATCCGGGTCCTCATTTTACCTACCTCGGAAGGATGGAAGGCTGAGTCAACCTTGAATCTGGTGAGATTCGAACTTGCAGTAATTGCTGGCAGTTGGTGCTACTTAACAGCACTTTAGTCTGCTGTGCCACAAAGGCTCTTTTCCCTTCCCTTCACTTGCTGATTTCATTTGAATAGGAAGCAAACAAGGCTTCTATTTTGGCCCCGCCATGATGCTGCTTTTGTATAATTTTCAGAGGAAAATGATTAACATCTGAGTCTGATGGCTTCTATTGAAAAGAAAGGGGGAAAAAAAGGCCACTTACTCAAAGACATTAGAATCCATTCACTGTGATTCCAACTGTCCTTGAAGGTGCCGCTTAAAAAAAGCACAGAAATAAATTTGACACCTCTCGGACTCCGAGTTCGGACATGCTGCATTAAACTGTTCAAAATTAATTTAATCTGAGCATAGAGAATAATAGTCTCTCAGTTCAAGGTTTCGGATAGCAGCAATTTGCACTCAAAAGTGCTTCCAAAGGAAAAGAATAAATGAAGGACGAGTCTCGAAACCCAGAATGAGCAAACATATTCAATTCAAACCAAAAGAACTTCTTGGTTTTCCCGTGAAAAGATCAGCCTTAAAAATATCTTGTAGGGGTTGGTGAATTGTCTGAGAATGTTGGAATGGAGAGATTTTCTCTTCCAAAGCCTGTCATTCCTGCGGTTAAGAAAAATATAGTATAGCTCGTGGTGGCAAACCTATGGGACGCCTGCCACAGATGGCACACGGAGCCATATTGGTGGGCACGCGAGTGTTGCCCTAGTTCAGCTCCAGCGTGCATGCGCGCACCAGCCAACTGATTTTCAGGCCTTCTGGTCCCACCGGAAGTCAGGAAACTGGCTGTTTCCAGCCTCTGGAGGGCCTCTGGGGGGATGGGGAAGGCTGTTTTTGCCCTCCCCAGGCTCCTAGAAAGACTCTGGAGCCTGGGGAGGGCGAAAAATGGGCCTACCGGGCCCACCATGCCATTGTGTGCCAAAAGCAGGGGGGAGCGTGGGGGAAGGGCACATGCTCATGTGCAGGAGGGCGGGATGCATTGAATTATGTATGGACTACTGCAATGCTCTCTAGATGGGGCTCCCCTTGAAGAGCACCTGGAGGCTCCAACTGGTCCAGAATGTAGCCGCGCGGGTGATTATGGGTGCATCTCGCTGCGCCCATGTAACACCTCTCCTACGCAAGCTGCACTGGCTCCCAGTGGTCTTCCGGGTGCGATTCAAGGTGTTAGTACCTTTAAAGTGCTCCATGGCTTAGGGCCTGGGTACTTACGAGACCGTCTTTTGCCACCAATAGCCTCCCACCGACCAGTTTGTTCTCACAGGGAGGGACTACTCAGGGTACCGTCAGTCAAATTGTGCCGACTGGCGACTCCCAGGGGGAGGGCCTTCTCTGTAAGGGCTCCAACCCTTTGGAATGAACTGCCCACTGATATACAAAACATCCCTAATCTCCGTGCTTTCCGCTGTGCCCTCAAGACCCTGATGTTCAATCAGGAAGGGCTAAGCACGTTCACTGGGAATGATTAAAATATTATATAATTCTGGGTTTTATTTAATTTGGGTTAAACTTTGCTATGATTTTAATTATCAATTTTATGATTTTTATGTATCTTTTACTTTTTCTTGATTGTACACCGCCTTGAGTCCTGCGGGAGAAAGGCAGTATAGAAATATAATAAATAAATAAATAAAATAAATAAAATTATGGATGTGGGCATCTGCACCTGCAACCTCCTACACTCCCCCCGCTTTTGGCACACGATGGCAAAAAGGTTAGCCATCACTGGTATAGGTAGTCCTTGACTTACAACAGTTCATTTAGTGACCATTCAAAGTTACAACGACACTGAAAAAGGTGCCTAAGTTATCACTGTTTTTCACAGTTACGACCTTTGCAGCATCCCCACAATCACGTGATCAAAATTCAGGCGCTCGACAACTGGTTCATACTTATGACCATTGTTGCATCCCGGGGTCATGCAATCCCCTTTTGCGACCTTCTGGCAGTCAGTAGGGAAGCCAGATTCACTTAACAACCAGGCTACTAACTTATCAACTGCAGCAATTCACTTAACAACGGCAGCAAGAAAGGTTGTAAAATGGGGAAAAACCCACTTTAACGAAGTTCTCACTTAACAACAGGAATTTTGGGTTCAATTGTGGCCTTATGTTGAGGATGACGGTACCTGTACCAAGCTACACCTGGAGATCTTTCTACATTTCGCTTATGCATTTGAATGTGGCTCATAAACCCATTGAGCTCAATTTACTCAGAAAGCTTTCTGCAGTTAGAGAATCTTGCTTTCAGGTTTTACACATTTTGGGAGTTCTCTAGGTAGATTTTTAAGCATACATGGTTGCAAAACCATGCCATAATGTTTTGTTTTTCAGTAGTCAATATAGAAATGCATTGTGAAAAGAAGTTGAAGTTATTACCGTGTTTCCCCGAAAATAAGACCCTGTCATATTTTTTTGAACCACGAAATAAGCACTTGGCCTTATTTTTTAAAAATCAATCTATCTATCTATCTATCTATCTATCTATCTATCTATCTATCTATCTATCTATCTATCTATCTATCTATCTATCTATCTATCTATCTCCCTGAGGACTCAGGGCGGTGAACAGCCAAGTAAAAACATAAACTACAAACATTAAAATACAATTAAAAAGATATATATAAATTTGGCCCCATGATTAAAAATTATAACAAACAATTAAAAACATTTAAAAAGGTGTTAGGCCAGCCCAGCTTGCTGGAAAAAGAAGGTTTTAAGGGCACAACAGAAGGCACCAAGGTCTTGGATTCTCCTTATCTCTGGGGGCAGCTGATTCCAGAGGGTAGGTGCCCCCACAGAGAAGGCCATCCCCATGGGGGTCACCAGCCTGCATTGTTTGGCTGATGGCACCCCGAGGAGGCCCTCTCTGTGGGAGCGCACAGGTCGATGGGAGGCCGTCGGTGGCAGTAGGCGGTCTTGAAGGTAAAATGCCATGAAGCATTTTAAAGGTGATAACCAATACCTTGAAGCTCACCCAGAAGACCACTGGGAGCCAGTGCAGCTCACGCAGGAGAGGTTTTGTATGGAAGTGCCATGCGGCTCCCATGACTACCCACGCGGCCGCATTCTGGACCAGTTGGAGCCTCCGGTGCTCTTCAAGGGGAGCCCCATGTAGAGAGCGTTGCAGTAGTCCAGGCGAGAGGTGACAAAGGCATGACTGACTGTGCACAGGGAATCCCGATCAAGAAAGGGCCGCAACTGGTGGGTCAGGCAAACCTGACCAAAAGTCCCCCTGGCAACAGCCGTCAGATGTTCCTCCAAGGACAGCTGCATATCCAGAAGGACTCCCAGATTGCGAGCCCTCTCCGAGAGGGCCAAAGACTCGCCCCCAATAGTCAGTGATGGAGTCAACTGACTATATTGGGATGCCGGGAACCACAGCCACTCAGTCTTGGAAGGGTTGAGCCCGAGCCTGTGTCTCCCCATCCATTTTTGGGGAGGTCTTATTATTTTGGGGCACATGGAGCAAGACGGAGCTCCTCTTGCTATCTTACCTGATTTCCAGCTCTGTCTCCCTAACCCTAACCAGAGGAAATGGTGGGGACCGGCTATGCATGCATTTAAATATTTTCAGGGAGGGCTTATTTTTGGGGAGGGCTTGTATCCTGAGTGGGGCTTATTTTAGTGCATGCACTCAAAAGCCTGATTGGGCTTATTATCAGGGGATGTCTTATTTTAGGGGAAATAGGATAGATGTTTCCAGCATTGTTAATTTAAAAGCAATACTCAAGATCAATCAGAATACCTTGTGATAAAATTATAGGAGGTTTTTTTTTTTGAAGAAAATAAAAAAGTAAGACAATTCGACAGGACTTTGGTTCAACACAGCAGAAATGTGCAGATCCTATGGGAAAGACAGCTCTTGGCCTCTGAACACATTTATATTTATTTTATATGCCATTCCAATCTAGAGGAATTCTGAGAAGGTTATGATGTTCTCTTCTTACAGCAAAAGGCCAAAATAGAAGAACTGTGTAAACCCACAGCATGAAATGATAACAATACTACAGAGATACATTGAGAATAGAAATATTTAAGCAGAGTACAGGTTCTCCTTCATGAAGGGTGGAGCTAGGACAAGGAACTTAGAATAAATATTTCAACAATTTATCTCATTACTTTACAGCTTGCCTTTTTTTTTTTTGTAATCTACAGTTCACAGCTTTTGGAAATCTCTAAGGAAGAATATCCAAGGCTTTGGTTAAGCATTTCTTTAGAGTAATAAATGATATTAGCTGCTTCCACTTTTTTCTTCTGCTCTGCAAAATATTCTCCTGTTTGGGTATATTCTGAGATATGGCAAAACTGTGACACCGAAAAAAGCTTCATCATCTCTGTAATGAAGTTTCAATTCCAATCTCACACTTGCTTTGGGAAATTCGCAAGACGGAAATGCAAAAAGATCTTTTAAGTTCTCAAACAGCGCATAATTTCTTCTGAATTGCCTGCCACTTGCTGTTTGTTCTAAAATAATTCAGAGAAGATGGGCTGTGTCGAGAACCGAAGGGAAAAGTGACTTGGGAAGGGATGAGAAAGTTACCAGAAAAAGGGGGAAATTATGCTAAAGCTCAGTCAAGCAATCTTCAAAATATTTTCTACTTAACCAGTAGCCTTCCAAAAAAGGAGCAATGATATCCAGATGTGTGAAGGAGATAAAGGGGATTTAATCAAAATACTCGAACTGTTCCATTGTTTCATTGAGTTCCATTTATTAATTCTCTCATCCCCCCACCCTGCAACTCACTGGTATCATTTACAGAACAGGAAAATATGACTAACAATTTTGGAAATTCAAGGACAGTAAAGAAAATCAGGGCTGTATGTTGTTTGTCTTATAGGACCCAGCAGGTGGGAGAAGGTCAAAAAAATGGCAGTCATCCCCACAGGACTGAGGGGCCATGCTTTCTTCTGTGTTGAATAAAAAGGTAAAGGTAAAGGTTCCCCTCGCACATATGTGCTAGTCATTCCCGACTCTAGGGGGCGGTGCTCATCTCCGTTTCAAAGCTGAAGAGCTAGTGCTGCCCAAAGACATCTCCATGGTCATGTGGCCGGCATGACTAAATGCCAAAGGTGCAGGGAACACTGCTACCTTCCTACCAAAGGGGGTCCCTATTTTTCTACTTGCATTTTTTACCTGCTTTTGAACTGCTAGGTTGGCAGAAGCTGGGACAAGTAACGGGAGCTCACCCCATTACTGGCACTAGGGATTCAAACTGCTGAACTGCCGACCTTTCGATCAACAAGCTCAGTGTCTTAGCCACTGAGCCATTGTGTCTCTTTCTATGTTGAATACATTGCAACAAATATGAAGAATACAGATAATCTCCGAATTACGACTGTGATCAAGCCTGTCCATCATGGTCATAAATTCATGTTAGCTGTTGATCACATGTTTAGCCTGATTCTATCACCTTTTTTTTTTGTAGCAGTTGTTAAAACGAATCACCATTAAGCAAATCTGCAGTCATTAAGGGAAACAGTGCTGTGCAATGGGTGCGATTTTGCCAAAAACTGGAAATAAATGGTGATTTTTGGCAAAACCACTGTAAAACATGGTCCCATGGTCATGGGATGCTGCCAATGGTCATAATTGTAGCCCGTTTGCCAGGTCACATGATTGTGGGTGGGATCAGGTGACCATTAGAATCCAGATTGTAACTATGTCTGTTGGAACTCTGAATGGTCACTAAGCAGCCAGTCACAAGTGAAGGACTATCTAAAGCTAGGATTTCTAGCACAGAGTTGTGGCTCCCATCTTCATTTATTCTTTGCTTCCACTTCAGGTATCCCTTCTGCACAGCTAAATGGTTGGATTTTTCCCCATGACATCCCCCTCTAAATGCAGAGCACCTATTATTTAGTTATTTACCGTATGGCGTCTATAGAGGACATGCAATCACTGATATACAAATTTAGTTTAAATAAAGCGTCAGCAAATTTTATACGCAAATACACACACACACACAATATGTGGAGAATACAATATAGGAGATAAAATATTAAATTAAGATAAAACCATAATAAAATCACAATAATATGGAGCTACAGAGCACCTGTGAGAGTCATATAAAATTATCTAACTTGCAACCCGAGAGTCGATTTTCATATTTGCCGCAACAGAATCACATTAGTTTCTGTAAAGAAAAATATATTGTTCAAGGACAAATTGCATCCTCAAAAGCTTTAGCGCTCACATTTGGGCCAGAATAATGTGTTAATATTGAATGCTGGAATCCTGCATAGAGTTTGGTTATTTAAATTGCAGAGATCTTTTAGAGGTCCTGCCAAATGCAGGTTAGTAGCCCAAGGCACAAAGCAAATAAACTGCTACTGTCTCATGTTTAAACTATTGCAGCATAAAAATTCCAACTCCATTCTGAAGCATCCGAAGTGACTTTTATTTTAGAGGCTTTTTAGAGTCTGCCGTAGTATTTATTATTCAGAGAAGTCAATATTAGCCTGTCCCTCTTCTAAGCATGACACCATAATTTTCTTATATTGTAAAATTTGATTGCCCTTGTACATTCAGAACCTAAAAAGCTTGTAACACTACTGTCAGGGATTAAATGGTTTCGAAGAGTGTAGTCTAAATAACGTATCTCGGCTTCCAAAGATAAATGGAGGTAATTAATTCATAAAGTGACCTATGATTATAACAAGGAACTTCTCAAACCTTGTGACTACCATTTGTCATTCCATGCAAGTTACAGGCAGTTATTTCAAACTATTAAGAGAGTTCACTGAATAGAGGAGCACTTAAGACATTAATAATACAGGTTGCCACTGAGGGTTAATTCTTGGAGTGGGAAAAAATCTTCTATTTCTCAGAGTGGTAGGGTTGTGGTTTTTTGGGCGGGGGGAATTGTCCCAGAAGAGGGAGCAGATTGTTGCTGTTGTTTTTTTTTAAGTATTGATCAATGCTGAACACCGTACAACTTCTAGCTGACTTTGAGAGCTGTTCCCAGAGTTCCCAGCCAATGGCTGCCCTAAACTCACGATTCTGATACTTGTACTTCAACAGAATAAAAAGACACCAGATTATGGAAGCTACTACAGATTTACTACGTTCATTTTGCTGAGGATTCCATGCCCCACCTTTGACAGCCTCTCTATCCCTTGCTCTAAAATAGATGCAATGTATTGTTGTTAGTCACGAAGTTGTGTCCAACCCATCATGATCCCATGGACAAGGCCTTCTTGTCTTCTACCATCCTCTGGAGTCCATTTAAGTTCATGCTGACTGCTTCAGTGACTCCATCCAGCCACCTCGTTCTCTGTCGTCCCCTTCTTCTTTTGCCCTCAGTCTTTCCCAACATTAGGCTCTTCTCCAGTGAGTCCTTCCTTCTTATTAGGTGGCCAAAGTATTTGAGTTTCATCTTCAGGATCTGGCCTTCTAAACAGCAGTCAGGGTTGATCTCCTCTAGGACTGACCGGTTTGATCGCCTTGCAGTCCAAGTGTTCTGCCCCAGCTATGGACCCCAAAGAACGCAGCACACAAAAAGTCCGTTTAAACCTTAGTTTACTAAATAAACCAGTTTTTTACAACTACGTCTGTTAATTAACTGTATTAACAGCCACCAAGTATTCAAAGAATAATACTGAAAGCTTATTGTGGTTGGCAGAATGCCCAGAAGCAATTTGTAGGAAGCTGATAAGATAAGCAAGACAAGACACGAAGGTAAGTAAACGGAGTTGTTTCCTTCTAATTCCTTCAGTTGGCATTCCTCCTTAAATAGGCTAAGGGAGGGGCCAATTAGCCCCAAGCCTTACTCTCGAAGAGACCTCCTCCTGAGTAGCCACTCCTGCCTTTTGGCAGTTGCCCATGCATCGAGAAGAGCTCCTCCTCTTTGTCCTCTTCACTAAAGGAAGCTGCTGAATGAATCCCTGCCCCTGGCACCTCATCTTCTCCAGCCTCCTCATTGTCTGACTCGAGCGCCAGCTGCACAGGCTGCTGGCGCAGCACCACACCAGCCTCCTCGCTGTCAGAATCAGCCACTAGCTGCACCGGCCAGTGATGGGCCACAACACCAAGGGACTCGCAGGAGTCTTCTCCAGCACCATTGTTCAAAGGCCTCAATTCTTTGGCACTCAGCCTTCCTGATGGTCCAATGTTCACAGCCATACATTGCAACTGGGAAAACCTTGACTATACATAGTTTGTTGCTATTTATTATACATATGCAAATGAACATTCAGTTAATTTTTCAGGAGTGAGGTGCAGAATTCTTGCTTGTTGAAATGGTCAATGGATAAGGTATACAAAAGTCTTCTTTTATATAACACAACTGCTTCCTTATTGATCTTGGCTTTCCTTTCCTAAAGGAAGAATTGGATATGTGAACTGCTCCCTCTGAAGAAGAAGAAAACAGCCAGAAAAGAAGCAAACATCATCCATCCATCCATCTATCCATCCATCCATCCATCCATCCATCCATTCATTCATTTTACGTAGCAAATAAGGTAAAGGTAAAGGTTCCCATCGCACATACGTGCTAGTCGTTCCCGACTCTAGGGGACAGTGCTCATCTCTGTTTCAAAGCCAAAGAGCCAGCGCTCTCAGAAGATGTCTCCGTAGTCATGTGGCCATCATGACTAAATGCCAAAGGTGCATGGAACACTGTTTCCTTCCCACCAAAGGTGGTCCCTATTTTTCAACTTGCATTTTTTACGTGCTTTCGAACTGCTAGGTTGGCAGAAGCTGGGACAAGTCACAGGAGCTAAGCCCATTACATGGCACTAGGGATTCAAACTGCTGAACTGCCGACCTTTCGACCGACAAGCTCAATGTCTTAGTCACTGAGCCGTCCCTTTTCCATAGCAAATAATGAAGAATTATATAGTCCAAGATGACAACAACAGTTGTGGCAATCTTGACAACTTTACAATAAAGCAAGCTCAAAAGCATTGCCCAAAGAAATTTGAAAAGAGGCTGAAATGAGAAATCTGTTTCTTAAAGGATGCAAAGAGGAACAAAATTAAGGAGAGATTGAACTTGACATTTTTTTACTACTAACAAAACCCAGAGTCCCTGAATCTGAATTGGTAACTAAGACGTATTAGGAATGAAGCTTTGCTCTTACAAAGCAGAGGTTTCTCTTTAGTTGAAAGAAGTTGGTTGATCTCATAATCTCTCTTTTGACACTTTCTTTTGGTATATGACACATTAATGGATTACAGATTAACAGAGTTGGAAGGGACCTTGTAGGTCATCTAGTCCAACCCCCCCACCCAGGCAGGAGATCCTACACAATTTCTGACAAATGGCAGTCCAATCTCTTCTTGAAAGTTTCAAGTGATGAAGCTCCCAGAACGTCCGAAGGCAAGTTCTGTTCCCTTGATTGATTGTTCTCACTGTCAGAAAAAAATTCTTTATTTCCAGGTTGAATCTCTCCTTGATCAGTTTCCATCCATTATTCCTTGTCTGGCCTTTGGGTGCCTTGGAAAATAGCTTGACCCCCTCCTCTCTGTGGCAGCCCCTCAAATATTGGAACGCTGCTATCATGTCTCCCCTGATCTTTCTCTTCACTAGACTAGCCATGCCCAGTTCCTGTAACTGTTCATCGTATGTTTTAGTCCCCAGTCTCCTAATCATCCTGGTTGCTCTTTTCTGTACTTCTTCTAGAGTCTCAACACCCTTTTTGTAGTGTGTTGACCAAAGCTGGATGCAGTACTCTAGGTATGGTCTTACTAAGGAGCAAGCATGAACTGGAATGCCAGGCATAGGAGCAATGTCTCTTTGGGTTAAGTATAGGAGCTTATCACGAGGCAACTGAGAATTCCTCATCATTGCAGCATATAACCAATGATAGTACAGTATGAGGACCCAGAATATAGACTTACTTTCCAAGATAGAACTCAGCTAATCTCCGGAAGTGACACACTTCAAGAAGCTGTCAAGTTGGTAGCCATCCTCAATTTTGCAATAATTGACCTTCAAATTGTACTTTGTGCCTTGTGCTGATCGGCTGTTTCCTTTCAGACCTGAATTGCTCGTCCTTCAGCTACAGAAGGTGACCCCAAATTATATAATGACAGTATATAGAGCACATCTTCAGTTCACACACTCTCCTTACACCATAAATTGGAGACTGTACAGAAAAATCCTCCAGCATTTTTTTTCCCTTAGCAGTTCTTATTGAACAGGTTGAAGCAGAAAAAAAGATTGGTAGGAAATTTTTGGGTGACGAATATAATGTTTTGATTGGCCATGGGGTATGTTTTATGTTGGTGTGTGCAGTAGATGGGTGGGTGCATCATTTCCTTTAGTGCATTTTCATCTTTCCAGAAAACTGCATTTTTTTAGCTTTCCATACTTTGATTAAGGATAGAAGTCATATTTCTCTTATGAGCGTCATATTCCTCTTATGAGCGCAGGGAAGAGTGGGCAACCCGAGAAATTTCAGAGTGATGGAGAAACATGAAACAGAAAACATTAAAATGAGCAGTATTTTAACAGATTAACAGAGCTGGAAGGGACCTTGTAGGTCATCTTCAAATCTCGTTGTTTGAGGAAATTGCATAACATTCTCAGAGACTCTTCCCATCCTGCTTACAATCTTTTTGGGCTGTTGCCTTCTGGCAGAAGATACCGAACAACTAAAACTCGGACCACACGTTTTCTGAAAAGTTTTTATCCCAGAGCTATAATTGCACTCAACAATGAACTAAAGGGCCACCATCAGTGAGCTGTTGGACAGTTGGTCTGTTGTGTGGATATTTGGGTGGTTTTAGGGGTGGAGAATTGTGGTGGGTGGGATTGTGTTTGAGGATTATGTTTTTTAGGACCTGGTCTTTGGGTGTCAAGTAAATTTCATTGTACGTGTATACTGTGTATACACATACAATGACAATAAAGTTTATTTATTTATTTATCTATTCCAACCCCCATCCAAGCAGGAGACCCTTCACCATTTCTGACAAATGGCAGTCCAATCTCTTCTCAAAAGCTTCCAGTGATGAAGCTCTCACAACTTCTTTCTTTACTTGAAAAACATCAGTTAAAAAATGTCTACAGAGATTTTCACTCATCCAGGTCATGGTTTTCCTAAAGGTGCTTTTTTCAAGAGGCAACTGGGCTTTCTGGTTTTTCTTTGAAGATGTTTTGATTCTCATCCAAGAAGCTTCTTCAGCTCTGATTGGATGGCGGGGAATGGAAGGATTTATATTCCTTGCAGACAGCTAGTCATTTGCATTAGCATTGCATTCTATGTCCAAATTGAACAGCCCTCTCTTAACAGAGGAGGAGGGAATATGACATTTTCTATTTCCAGTCTACAACCCAGTCCTTTCAAGAAGGGTCCAAGCCCATTTGCACCACTCAGCTGACCCTGATGACACAGATAAACCTCCAAGGCTCTCTAAAAGAATGCAAATGACCATCTGTCAACAAGGAATACAAATCCTTCCATTCCCCACCATCCAGTCAGAGCTGACTGGAAAGAAAAACCAGAAAGCCCAGTTGCCTCTTGAAAAAAGCACCTTGAAAAAAGCACCATGATCTGAATGACTTCAGAGCTGAAGAAACTTCTTGGATGAGAAGCAAAACGTCTTCAAGGAAAGTCCAGTTGCCTTTTGAAAAAGCCCCTTAGAGATCAGTTTAAAAAGTCCACCAAAGAAATCCTTAAGCACCTTAACATTCAGCCTCAGATAGCTCGATGGGCTAGATAGCCTGTTATTAACACCCAGCTGTCTGCAATTATGTGAGTTCGAGGCTCAAGGTTGACTCAGCCTTCCATCCTTTCTAAGGTAGGTAAATTGAGGACCCAGTTTGTGGGGGCAATAAGCTGACTTTGTATAAATATACAAAAGGATGAAGGCTATTGCTTAACGCATTGTAAGCTGCCCTGAGTCTCCGGAGAAGGGCGGCATATAAATCTAATTAAAAATAAAAAAAAAATATTAAGCAGGGAGAAAAACATCTTTCAGAGGAGAAGGAAATTTTTGAAAAAAATTGCAAGCTGAGTTTCAGCAGGCATTAATTTTCAGCAGCTTTGTTTTGTTTTGTTTTTACATCTCCTTTTACCTATTTTAGTTTAAAGCTAAACAGATCTGAACATTATACCTTTTCTTCTTAAAGGAAAGTTTCTTTCAGCTTCCTTATTTTTGTTTTTATTTTGGATTTTTAAACTTTTTGTATGTATTTTTCAGCATTTCCAGAACTATCATTGTATATAGCCTTTCTGAGAGGCGTTGAGCAGATTTACAAAGTATGCCAAGGGTTTTAACATCAGGTATAAATTGCATATAATTTTTTTTAAAAAATTAACCCAATGTTAGAATTTGTCTCTTTTTTTTAAAGCGATGTCAGTAAGATCACTTCCTACAGAGAAGGCGAGATGAATTTTATGTTATTTGCTGAAAAGCACTTTATTATTATTATGCTTGGGAAAGTGAAAATCCAGAGACAATGTTCAAAACAAATCAGACATTTTAAAGCTGAACATTGCTTTCCTATCCTGAGAACTGTTATTACAGTGGTTAGGTATAATACTCAGTCTATGTAGCCACAGGGGTCCAGTAAAAGCCGTAATTATGTCATGCAATGCTACTATCATTATGTAAATGAGGTTGTGACATACCTGACATTACTTGACCTCCATTCTTGTTCTTCCTGCTGACACCCCTATCGCTAAAGCTGAGAGAGATAACAAGATATTCTACAATCCACCAGCTTCCTGTATCACTTGCTGTGTTCTGGAAGATAATCAGGACAATGAAAACTTTGATCGGTTCAAATAAAAAGTAAGTAGAGGCAGGGGTGGGATTCAAAAATTTTAGCAACTGGTTCCCTGCCCGGTTGTTGGGTGAGTATGGCCATGGTGAGCATGGCCTACTCGCTTCCTGCACCATGGTGCGGGGAGGGGGCGTTTTCACCCTACCCCGGGCTCTGGAGGCCCTCAGGAGGCTGGAAATGGACCTGTTTCCGGACTTCTAGAACTTCTGGGAGGCCCGTTTTTCGCCCTCCCCAGGCTCCGGAGGCTTTCCTTGAGCCTCTGGGAGGGTGAAAATGGATTACTCCAGGCTTGGAGGCCCTCTAGAGGCCGGAAACAAGCCTATTTCCAGACTTTCGGAACTTCCGGGAGGCCCGTTTTTTGCCCTCCCAAAATCTTTGCGTGGGCCCTGCACTTACCTGGCATCCAAAACAGGCCATATGGAGACTCCTGGGAGGGGTGGGGCAGGGTGGGTGGGGCCAGCCATTCCTTGCAACTACCGGTTCAGCAAATCAGATGTAAAAATTATCATCCGGTTTGCCCGAACTAGTCTGAACTGTCTGAATCCCACCCGAGTAGAGGTAAAGGAATCCCTGCGATTTTACTCCACATGACTTCGTTGACTCTAGGGGAAGGTGTTCATCTCTGTTTCAAGGTCATTGACCCAGCCCTTTCTGAAGACATTTCTGTGCTCATGTGGCCAGCATGATGTCATGGAGCATTGCTACTTTCCACTGAAGTGGTACCTAATTATCTACTCGCATTTGCACACTTTCAAACTGTTAAGTAGGCAGTAGCTGAGGCAAGGATGGGAGCTCACCCCATCCCGTGGCGCTCAGGTCTTGAACCTGGGCTGCCAGATTTCCAGCCAACAAGCCCAATATCTTAACTACTGAGCCACCACGTCACCCTGGTTGCTATTTTAGCTGAGTATTAATTTGAATATGATAGCTTTTCAAACGGTAAACGTGACATGACTCCTTCTTGTATCTTAGACAAGAGGATTAATTGTAGAAATGCACAGAATTAATCTGTTTTCTGCAAGTGGGTTGTATCATTGTTTGTCTGACTAAGCTCTTGTTCTGATAGACATCTAAGGAATGAGCTGTCCTTGAATGATATCAGGTCAACGGCATAATAAGCTGTTCAGTGGTATAAGTTACTAAGATGACATGTGAAAGGAATATTGAAACTGTGGTTTTTCTGACCCAATGAATTGGAGTGCTTTTCTGGGTAGCCTTTTACACACATGACTACAATTTGTGAAGCTTGTCATAGCTCAGCTTTGGATGTGTTTGCGCAACATCTTCCAATCAAATCTTTATTATGGCCATCGACCCGGCATAAAAACAACACAATTCATATTCAGTGCAGTTTCCTTTCTTTGAACTCCTATCTATCAAATGGGAACTCTGAAATTGTCATGACATCCTAAATAAAAAAGAACTTCATTGCCTTTAACATTGGAAAGGTTTATTGTTTAATGTAGGGTTTGAATCCAGCTCTTCTGGATTGTTAGCAAAATGAGGTTAAGAAAACCATGGTTTGATGCAATGCATTAAACCTTGCATATAGGTTGTCAGAGTCCTCTGACAACCCATTCTGTAATTTTAGCAGAAAATTCTGTTCTGATCTGAGGATATGTTTTTCTCTTCAAGGTGCTTAAAGTTACAGGGTTGTTTACAGTACTATTTTTTTCTATGTTACCCTGCCAGAGAAAAGGTTTGATGTCTAGGACATTTATTTATCTTCATAAGAGGTCTCAAAGAACATTTTCAACCTAAAGTACTGTGCTAAAGCTTGGGTTTCAATTAAACCCATTTGCAGACTGAAGCTTACTGAAGACCAGGCTAAGAGAAGGTGAGTGCAAAATGCAAATAATAACAGTCTGACGATCCCTGCAGAGGTTTCAGTCTTTTGACAATTGACAAAGAGATGGCAAAATTAGCATTGGGGTAAAACTTCCATTTGTGTACGATGCCTCTCTGCCAACAAAAGTATCTGTACAGAAAGATTAACCTATTGACAATGACTTTCAAAAATCCAGACTCATTTAATAACAGGTGCTGATATGTTTATTTTCCCAACTGCCCCATTTCACAATAATGCAGGTTTTCTTGAAAAGGTCAAAATCCAGGAAGAACTGAATCTCAAAGGGAAAGTGTCTAAAAACATCTCTGAATAGGAATTTTTCCCTATTCTTTCATTCATTCAAAAGAAGCACTGGAACTAAACCAGTTTTGACTCTTCAGATGGGAAGAGTGTTTTGCACAGAGAATTCTGGGGTGATAAAACTGTCAGCATTTTTGCAATGATACAGGCTGCACATAAGAAAAAAAAATGGAGACAAATTATTAATCGCCATGGCCCATGTTCTGAGTAACCCAGAGAGGTCAATATGCTTTTTCTTTCTCTTCACAATCAACACTTTTAATTTTCTCTCCTCCCTCCTCAGACTCCATTTGCATAAAATATACATGAACATAGTCATTGGAATTTGGGAGAATCAGCATTTTCTAGATATGAATTAGGATTTTGCTCATGGTCTTAAGCAATTCTCGGATAAGTAAACAAGAACAATAAGAAATACTGTACTGGTCTCCACACTTAGGGTTGATCCTTCTGAAATGCATTCCTGAATATTCAGTGCTCATAAACATACACCTAGTCATCCTTGTTCAGCAAACCACAATTGGGACCGACAATTCCATTAAGTGAATTGGTTGTTAAGTGAAACCACAAATATCTCATGATCTTACTTCAGCTTTCCTTTGCTTTAGAGACCTCAAAAGTCATAAATGCATGGATTGCTTGCAAAGTGACTTTTTTACCACTATTGCAGAGGTGAAATTCAGCAGGTTCTGACAAGTTCTCAGAACCGGTCACGGAAATTTTGAGTAGTCCAGAGAACCGGCAAATACCACCTCTGGCTGGCCCCAGGAGTGGGGAAGGAATAAGGATTTTGCAATATCCTTCCTCTGGAGTGGGGTGGGAATGGAGATTTTGCAGTATCCTTCCCCTGCCATGCCCACCAAGCCACACCCACCAAGCTACAACTAAGTTATGCCCACAAAACTGGTAGTAAAAAAAATTGAATTCCACCACTGCGCTATTGCATCTGTCAATAGTCACTAAACAAAACAGTTGCTAAATGAGGATTACCCATACGTAAATAGACACGCTTACTAAGAAGGATGTAGGTAAGGCTCTCTCATGAACAAAAACACAATTGATGGTAGAAACATTCCTCGGCTATCCCTTATCACAATTGCAGATTCTACTCTGACCTTGTCTTATTTCTGATGTTATGTTTGGTTATGTTTGATTATGTTAACTAACAATCATTGATTAGGATTACTCTACTGAAACTTAACCTAACTTATTCCTACTGCATCTCATGATCTTCCTGAACGTGAAGAAGAGACTAGTATTTATAGGTTTAAATAATAATTAGAGAACACTGTTCCCAGTCCTAAGTGAATTATGCTGCTAAATTGAAAGAGATAATCTACGTTCTACTTAACAATGTCTCTTCTTTAATAAACATGTACTTTTCTATATCTCTCAATTTTTTCCATCCACATGGTACTGCACAGCAACTGCAGACAACAGGTGCTCTTGAGACCTATTATAATGTTTCCAGTAGGAATAACTAAGTAAATAAATAGTAAAATAAAATATAACAGGAAGAAGTTATAGTCGAAAGAATTAGTGGGCCATTTTGTGACACCCAATGATGGAATAGCCACTGTTCCTAGGAAAATTATTATTGTCTGCATCTTTTATATTTTATTTCATTTGACTTCACAATTTATAATTCCTGAATCTTTAAATTGAAGATCTCATTATAATATATGCAACTGTTCTAAATCATGGAATTTTTTGTAATAGATACCCTGAGATTCTGTTCATTCCTGTTGTGTCCAAGAGCTTTTCCAGATCTTTAGGGATGGGATCAAAGTGTACCAGCCACTATTGGCACTACTGTAATTTTGTTTTTCTGTATTCACTCAATCATTATTTGAAGATTTTATCCCTCCCTCCCTCCTTTCCTTCCTCTTCCTCTTCCTTCCTTGCTCCCTCCCTCCCTCCTTCTTTTCTTCTCTCTCTTTCCCTCTCCCCTCCCCTCCTTCCAGTTTATCTCCAGCCACTGCAGTGTTAATGATTCATACTATACTTGTTTTTTTATATCTCTGACCCATTATGTGCTAAATGTTTATCAGATTGTATTTGAAATTCCCACAATATGATGATGATGATGATGATGATGATGATGATTAGAAGGGTTCATTCAGGTTTGTGCCATAGTTAATTTGTAAAGTTAATTTGTTAGATTCTTCATGTCTTTGTGCTGCCATGAATTAATGGACTATATTTTCAGTTCAGCAGAAACAGACAGCGAAATGAGCTGTGAGACGATGAATGCTAAAGACACATCTTGGAACCAAATGGCAGACTGCAGTGACAGACACAAGGAAAGAGTGACATTACTAAAGGGCCATATTGCGATAGTATTGTATTATTTTCAAGAGGATTTTCAGTGAAAGTGGGTGGCAATCATGTACCTTTTTAATTGCTTACAATTCTTTCTTTTAGCAGAGCATGTGGCAGTGATTAATAAGCCAAACATGCATACTGCCATTTCAAAGGAAGAGTATTTAAAAAGAGAGAAAGGGCTAAATTCAGCTTCTTCAGGCTGCCTTTAATTTGGCATTTAAAAAAAAATAGCTGGAGGAAGACAAAGCACGGCTGCGTCAGCTCCAAGAGTCCAAAAGCCTAATGAATATTGGAAATGATCTGTGCTTTGTGGAAGGCCAGGTACCACCGTGTGTCTTGCAGAACACAGAAAAGTCCTGAAATCAAACAGCCAGTCAAAGCTGATCATTTCCCATGGGGACTTTCCAAGGTAGATATAGGAGCATTTTTGCCTATTAGCAGTCCTCCGCTACAACTCCCATCTTTAATACCACCCCCAAAAAATTAATGGGTAGGCCCAACACATAAAAATGAAATGGGACAATTCTTCCAAGCAGAGAGGTCTTTTTTTTTAATATTGTTTCATACCTATAGGCAAAATCTTGTCAGATGGAGACCTCTACTATCTGCACCTACAATATACTATGGAAACTGTTAGGGAGGAGCGGTCTTCACCCTCTTTTTGATATCTGGGCTGAGTTGTCTTTTACTCTTCTGAAATTCACCCCTCCCTCCTGAGGATCCATCACAAAAAGTAAGATCCCGCCCCCGCAACTTGGCTATCCCTATGATGTCACCACTCTTTCAATGTGATCCTCTAGCTAGTTGGGAGAGCAAAAAATCTTTAAATGAATCAACTCAGGAATGTTATCTTCCTCCTCTTAATTTTAAGCAACTTTTCAGATACCGTTCAGTATGAGGCGCAACTGGCATTGGGACCACACTTTTCAATTTCATAGCACAATACTTGGTTCAAAATTATATGTAATTTTAGCATAGTTGTGATTGTATAGTTGAAATGGTTTACAAAAATGCTTTGTCCAAGTTCTTTCTTTCTTTCTTTCTTTCTTTCTTTCTTTCTTTCTTTCTTTCTTTCTTTCTTTCTTTCTTTCTTCCTTCCTTCCTTCCTTCCTTCCTTCCTTCCTTCCTTCCTTCCTTCCTACCTACCTACCTACCTACCTACCTACCTACCTACCTACCTTCTCCATCTCACTTTGGGATAAGTTTAGAAACTGAAAAGGAGGCCAACCATTTTTATTAATAAACCAATTTAATAATAAAATAAATTTTGATATGCAAATAAGCCTATATTTTTAATGCCAACTAAACTTTCTGTTTGTGTGCTGTTTCTTAAAAATACACAAACATACCCACAAACACTGCAGTTTCAGGGTAATACCAAAGTTGGTTGGTACTAATCTATGAATGAATAGATGCAAAACTGACCCACATTAGATGTAAATCAATGCATTCACCTCCACGAATCACCTTTAAATATTAAAATCCTCACAATACCAATATTTATCATAAAGGAAACCATTCACAGCTCATTTTTGCTTCTACCAGATGTTACGATATAGATTTTTACAGATAACTTGCATTTCTAACCAAACATTTTTTGGTGACACAACCAGCAATTAAAGTATTTCGCAGCTTGGGAGGAATTTTAATTCTTAGCAGATGGCTGGATAGTGCATTGAGGCCTTCCTTATCAAACAACATCAAAAAATTTGGAGGCAGTAACTATGTCTTTCACAGCAATTAAAGTCAACAAATATTTATTATGGAAATTAAGCAGCTGGGTTATATTTTACTATTAAAACCATTGGATATTATTTATCCTCGGGCTTCTTACTTACAAGTAGATTGTGTTGTATTCTTTTATCTTTTGAAAGCAACATTTTACTATCAATTGGATAAAACAATGAAAACAACTATAACATTCTAATGTGACCTTTTCTTTTTCATAAGCATCCTATCTATACGGCATCTTGATAAGAACTCGGAATGTGTATGGGTTGGCTCCTAATAATTTTCTTTGTATTGGTGTCCAATATCATTGTGCCTTCATTTATGAATATGGAATTTGATGGGGGGAAAATGTTCTTTCCCAAAGCCAAACATTTTAGGAAAGCTTTAATTTGTGTTAAGGTTTTTACACAGGCTGAGCCTGCTTATGAGATGATAGAAATTGTATAAGAATATTCTGGATTTCATGGAATGAAAGCAGCCATGGAATTTTTCTCAACCACGGAATTTATGTCAATTAAATCACAAGCAAATACTACAGACTGGGGCTTATTCAGATAACCTATCCAAGTTCTTCCACAACTTAACAGATGTATAATATTCAAGGTTATGTCTCTCTATTCATGATCTTTGAAGCACTTTATTTTATACCTAGTTCTCACTCACTCTCACCTTTGTTAGCTTTATCAGTGTGCTTGCTTGCTAATATTTACATTTACATGTCACCTACTTCTTTTAAAGATTCAGGCAGCTTACAATAATATGTTCAAATGTCAAACAACAAAACAAAAATACATTAACAGCAAGTCTAAGAAACTGCCTTATGCAAGTTAAATTCAGAAACCAAATTATTATTAAGTATAATATATGAATCCTGCTGCAAAGTCAGAATGTGTTTTTAGCTCATTATTATTTACATTAGCCTCCTTCAGCCTGATGCCTTCCAGAATCCAGATGTTTTAGACAGAGGTTCAGAAGAACAAGGCTACAGCGGCAGTCCATCACATTTGGAAGATAACCATCGGAGAAAAACTAATTTATATAATAATTTGCAGATTTTCAGACAGAGACTATTTCTAATAGCCTCTGCAGATATCAAGGATGGAATCTCGGATTTTCTCTTTGTTCTCCACCACTGATTTACAGCTGTTTCTCCAACAGGAAGACCCTAGTTGGATTGGGATCATCTAGTTTGCCATTTTCATTATAATAGAGGCTTGTAGCAGGCCTTCTTAGAAGAAGAAAGGAGGAAGAGAGGGAGGGAGGGAGGGAGGGAGGGAGGGAGGGAAGGAAGGAAGGAAGGAAGGAAGGAAGGAAGGAAGGAAGGAAGGAAGGAAGGAAGGAAGATCTATAGTAGGCTGAATAACAATGAGTAGTTTATAACCAATGTGTTGCAGAAAGCCAGTTACCAGATTGCCCAAGTGAAACCATAATATAATTTGACTGTTCAAGTAGCATTGTGTAAGACAAAAGCTGTAGATTTACTTCTGGCAAACACGATAGGAGTATTTTAGTGTTTGAGACATGGATTCTTTAGTTCTTCCCAGAAGTCTTTGAGAAGGAAGTTAGAATTACTGGATATTGGAATTGTATGGTCTATCTCAGTAGTTCTCAACCTTTTCTTCACCACGGACGCCCTATAAATACCGTTTTTATCCACCAAGACTTAACCCAAGATTTAAATCATAACATTTCTTCAAGCCTTCACGGACCCCAGTGACCACATCTTACCTCCCCAAGGGTCTATGGGTTCAGAAGCACTGATCTATCTTACCTGCCTGTTTCCTGAATTTATTCTCTTCTAGAAACTTAGCAAAAGATAACTTTTAAAAATAAGAGTCTCATTTTTTTTGAATACACTAATGTTTATTCATGAGAAATACCTGTGTGTGTGTGTGGGTGAAAAAGAGAGAGAGAATGAAATATTGTAAAAGAAATCCTCACTCTTAATCACATCTTAACAGAAAAATAAACAGGAAGGAGTGGGTAGAACACTGAAGCTATTGAAACTATGATGCTAGTACTTAAGAAAGCATGTTCCCATTGGGACCAATCTAAAGATCAAGAAAAGCCCCTTCCTCCCCCCCTTTTTAAAAAAGTAATATTTGTGGTTTCTAAAATCATCATTTAAGAAGGTGGTACAACCAAGAAATCCTACTTAGTAGCAAAACAGGAGTCAAAGATTTTTTCTTAGAATTGCAGAAGAAAGAATGCAAAATTACACTTCTCTAATATGGAACAGATCACAGTTTACCAGATTATAGAGTGGAGCATTCTATTGTGGTAGAAATTAGTATGTTATGAGAAAGCAACACAGATGGAAAAGGTCTTTAAAAAGTTTTTAAAGCATAACTATTATGAGAAGGGTGGGAAAACGGATAGACTCTTGAATTGAGAAAGCAGTAGTCATAAAATAATTTGGAACTTTTTATAATCTACCATGAGCACCTCTTATGTTGATCCTGAATCACTACCCCTGTTATCATGATCATTATTTTTACTGAATTCCATAAAAACATCAGAGCAGTTTACAAAATTAGAAAATATTCTCCAAAGCACCTGAAGGCAGAACAAGAAGCAATGGATGGAAACTAATCAAGGAAAGAAGCAACCTAGAATTAAGAAGACTCCCCCCCCCCCCATAAACACAGAATAATGGGCATCTTCTATTTATTTTTATTGCTCTCCTTGAAACCTTCCCTATAAATTTATCAATCTCCACACAGCTGGAAAACCCAGGAAGCAAAACAGATTTCAAAAAGTTATCTTTATCACTAAAAGGTAAAAAATCTTGAAAATGCTTAATAGTTATTCTCTAGGCTGACTTTATTTTCCTGGGCTCCAAGATCACCACAGATGGGGACTACAGCCAAGAAATTAAAAGACGCTTGCTCCTGGGGAGGAAAGCTATGGCAAAGTTAGACAGCACACTAAAAAGCAGAGGCATCACCCTGCCAACAAAAGTGCATATAGTCAGGGCTATAGTTTCCCCATTGGCAATGTATGGCTGTGAAAGTTGGACCATAAGAAAGGTTGAGCGCCAAAGAATGGAGGCCTTTGAACTACGGTGGTGGAGAAGACTCCTGTGAGTCCCTTGGACTGCAAGGCGATCAAACTGGTCAGTCCTACAGGCGATCGATCCTGACTGCTCTTTAGAAGGCCAGATCCTGAAGAGGAAACTCAAATACTTTGGCTACCTAATGAGAAGGAAGGGGTCACTGGAGAAGAGCCTAATGCTGGGAAAGATTGAAGACAAAAAAAGAAGGGGATGACAGAGAACGAGGTGGCTGGATGGAGTCATGAAGCAGTCGCCGTGAGCTTAAATGGACTCCGGGGGATGGTAGAGGACAGGAAGTCTTGGAGGAAAGTTGTCCATGGGGTCATAATGGGTCGGGCATGACTTGCAAACTAACAACAACAGCAGGCTGACTTACCACAAATTAATATAGAATATCTTTGAAATATTTATTGATTTCTATTTATTTATCAACCCATCTCATGGTTCAGGCAACTCCGAGTGATTTATTTCCTTTCTGTGACCCACATATGTGGTCTTAGTTATCTTTTTCACATCACCTGAACTCTTCCACTGTCTTCTCACAGTCTCCCCCAAATTAGAAAAAAATAAGAGAATCATACTGCGGTTGAGTTTGCAAGCTATATTCAGGCTTAATATGGCTTCCTAGTTCTTAATTAACTTTTTTCTACAGTGCAAAGATTTCATGTTATTTGGGCATCATAACATGAATTTCCAGGAAAGAACTATTTATATATACGAAAATACATCCTTCTTCTCAGAAAAGGGTAGCTGAACACGCGCCTTAGTGTAAAGACAATTAGCAAAAAAATCAAAGATGCTGCTAGCAAATATAACTGAAAGGGAATATGAAACTAATGTGTGGGTTAATAGAGTATGGAAATATTTAAGGATTTACACTACTTATTGAAATTCACATTTAATTAGAAATGACCATATCAGATTGGTTAACTGTATTGGGAAAATTTAAAGGAATTGGGAAACATTAAATTGGTCATGGCTGATGAGAACAAGTGTGGAAGAATGATTATTTCTAAAATTTCATTGTACTTTAAATAGTTTTAACTCTAGGTAATTTAATATACTAGAACTGACTGGATTGACATGACAGCTAAACAAATCATTTTGCTGTTGACTCTAGACTTTGCCTGGAGGGTCAAGGATATGGTCTCCAAAACCTCATTTTGGAAGGAAGTTTAGTAGTTAAAGCATCAGAAAATTAATGCCTTAAGCATCTGAAAAACATTTGGCCCAAAGAGCCTTCAACAATGTCAGGGAAATAAAGCATTAGCAATTTGGGCTGTTTTGGAATCAGAAAGATGTATGCACAGGCTCCAAGAAGGCTATAATTTTAGTAATTTTCAATAAAGGATCTATGACATGGAGTGATTAATTGATAAATTATGAAGGGAGGGGAAAATTGAAACAAAACAGGCATCTGATTTACTTTGCAGAGGGTTGAGAGATTTAAATGAGATTCAATGTGCTCTATTTCTGACTTTATTGTGAAGCAATGCAATGCATTTTATGCATTTTGTGCATCGCCCTAGTCTGCTTCTATCCCTTTTAATGACAGGCAGATCTGACGATAGTTCTTTTTACAGTTTAATAATACAATACATAAACAATTGCTTCCTTTCTTGAATCTCCTGATGGATAATCTGTAATTTATTATTTTTAACTTATTAAAATAATTAATATAAATCAAATTATTTAATCAAGCCATTAATTAAGCCATCTTTAAATGGATATTTATTTCAATCTTCAAAAGATATTTGGAATCAAGTATAATGAGAGAATGAGGAAATAATCCTTTCCTTATCAAAAGTATTTGTGACTGATGGGGTATTAAAGTGGTTAAAAATAAGTGCAAAGTCTAGAAACCTAAGGAATGGAGTAGACTAAATGCACATTGTTAAGAGCTGTCCAAAAAAGGTGACAGGTGTAAGGCTACAGGAATACAAACACATGAACACTAATGGACTTCTTTGTTTGCCCATCTCAATCTCTCAATTGTCAATAAAGGTATAAAAGCTCATTTGTGTCTCATTATGCAGCAAAATAAAGGCAGAAGTCATTATAAGCAGCAAACCATGTCAGCATAATAGAATAACTGAGTTAGAAGGGACTAACTGAGTCTTCAGCCCCCTGCTTGGGAAGGAAACCTTGTACCATTTCAGACAAATGATTGTCCAATCTCTTCTTAAAAACTTCCAGTGTAGGAGCGCTCAAAATTTTTGGAGGCAAGTCATTCCACTGATTAATTGTTCTAACTATCAGGAAATTCCTCCTTACTTGTAAGTTGCTCCTCTCCTCAATTAGTTTCCATCCATCGTTTCTTGTCCTCAGGTGCTTTGGAGAATAAGTTGACCCCCTCTTCTCTGTGGCAGCCCCTCAAATATTGGAACACTGCTATCACATCACCCCTAGTTCTTCTTTTCACTAGACTAGACAAACCTGGATAGGAGCCTGGATAGCTCAGCAGACTAATGCATTGTAATTTAACTCCAGCTGTCTGCAATTAGCATGTTTGAACCTCACTAGGCTCAAGGTTGACTCAGCCTTCCATCCTTTCTAAGGTAGGTAAATTGAGGACCCAGTTTGTGGGGGCAATGAGCTGACTTTGTATAAATATACAAAAATATGAAGGCTATTGCTTAACACATTTTAAGCTGCCCTGAGTCTCCGGAGAAGGGCGGCATATAAATCAAATTATATATATAAATTGCAGGAATATATATATATATATATATATATATATATATATATATATATTTATATTTATATTTATATTTATATTTATATTTATATTTATATTTATATTTATATTTATTTATTATTTTATTTTCGTAGGTCTTTATGTGTATCTTTCTTTATGCCAGGGATTTTCCTACGTATATTAAGATGTTTCATGGCCTAATTTTTATACATACATAATATATATATGTATGTATAAATTCCTGCAATTCCTTTCTTTATTTTCTGTATGTGTATTAGTTCCACTGATAAAAAAAAAAGGCAGATTATTATGATTGGTCAAATTTAGCTTTACACAAATAGACTTCTGCAGTTTAAATCAATGCTGGATAAGTATCTGACATATCCAAATGTAAGGCTTAAGGATATTAGAATGTGATTCTGGTTTAAAATGCTATGCTCCCAGCAGTGTGAAATGTGAAATGCTTCTGAGCTATTTATCGCTATTCAACTTGCCAATGAACTGGGAGGAAGGAGGGATAAGAGAGAATGCAGAGGATCCAAGAATAGATCGTGTGAGCCAAGAATCCACCAAGGTCACCACTGCAGGAGTCTGACAAAGAAATGAACTGTTCTCAAAACAAAAGACTGATTCTTAATTGGACAGCGTGATCTCTATGGGTGGGAAGAAGGGGAAATGAGTGTTTAACTAGGTAGCATTGCATGGGAAAACTTCAGAGCTGGTTTTAATTCATCAGTACCAAAATGGTGTATTCAATAAAGTTTTACTTTTGGGATTTGAAAATGCCTAAGAGTACCAACTTTTCTTGGGTTTGTTGTCAGACAGTTGACAACAGTACTGATTAATTTTACTACAATTCTACTGAAAATATGTATTTTTTTAAAGACACAAGATGAGTCATCATAAAAAAATGTGAATGCTTTGCACATCATGCTAAATCTAATTATACACATCCATTGTATGTCTATTTTGTGTATGCATACACCTATAAATGCATATTCTTTACCGTTAAGCTTTCTTTCTGGTTTGACATGTAAGAGGTAATCCAAGGATAGGAAATCAGATATTAGCCAGTGAGGTTGGACCACAGGCCTATCAGTTGAGACAAACACTGGTGGAATCTGATAGCAGCTCCAGACCAAAGCAGGCGTCAGCAAATGTCTTTACCAGAAAGAAAATAGCTTAGTGGCGAAGAATATACATTGTACGGGGGGGGGGGGGAGCAATATCAAGTTGCCTTATTTATTATCAATAGAAGTTTATATGTCATTGTGTCGGATCATGACAGCCTGCTTCTACTATCACAACTATTCAATTGTTGTTATTGTTTCTGGAGAGGGGTGGGTTTTTCAGAATGAATGAGTTCTGATGGATTGTTGATTAATACATGAATTCATATCACCATCATCAGGATAGGAAATGCTGCTTTTATGAGTATTTAGGAGCACTTTTATGAAGAGTGAGTCAAGAGAACAGGCAAATTAAGAGGTGGTGGGAGAATAGAAATGATCAATAGAAATGGGAAGTTTTGCAATTTGGGGAAAGGGGGACCATTTCCTTTTTTTGGAAGCGGCCAATGGAGTTTTGTTTTATTTTCCTTTCCTTTAAAAAAAGAGCATGTGTATCCATATTTCAAAGGAACTTGCTTTCCTCCTATATCTTCTTTCAAGGAATTCAATTATCTGGCCACACAAATAACTATGGGTGTTTGCAATGCCACCTGTCTTAGAAATCTTTCAGAAGGAATAAATAATCTCACGCACAATCGTAGCTCTCAGAAGCCTTCTAGCCTTCACGCATATGTTTCACCACACAGTTGCCATGTAGACTGGTTAACAAAATGTTCCTTCCATTGGGATCTACAGGTAGTCCTTGTCTTACGATCACAATTGAGCCCAACATTTCTGTTTCAAAGCGAGACATCTGTTATGTGAGTTTTGCCCCATTTTATTAACTTCGTTTGTCAGAAGGTCCCAAAAGGAGTACATGCCAGTTGCTAAGTGAATTTTGATCCCATGATCACGGGTTGCTGCAAAGGTCGTAACTTTGAAAAACAGTCATAAGTCACAGTTGTAACTTTGAAGAGTCACTAAATGGACAATGGTAAGTTGAGGACTAATGTATTTAGGGGGTGGGGAAGGATTTTATTTCAAAATTGATACAGTATGTTCAAGTAAAGTCTAAGAATTGGTGCTGTAAAATCAGTGAGGTTATAATTATCTTTAAATACAGTTGTTTGCAATGTAATGGTAAAAATAAACTGGCCCTTTACACAGCAGTGTCAAAGGGTGTGAAGGGACAGGCTAATCTGAACATTGGAAGTTTCACTCTAAGCTAATTATCTCTAGTAATTTAGTTGGGAGGAAGACTAACTTGAAAAGTGAATCCAATTTAACGGTGGGAAGATTGTTATAAGGACTATCTCATTGTGAATTCAGAAGTCCCTTAAAGTGCTAATTTTTCACTTCAGTAATTAGGTTGCTGCAGTGAAGTTTTGAAAATTGTTTAATATTCACAGTGTATTAGCGGTGCTAAGAAACAGAAAGGAGGAGGAGAATGTGGGGGCTTTTTGATTTCCAATTGTATGACAACTATTAAAACAGCTGTGAGGAATTAGTAATTCATATTGAAAAATATATATATTCCCATCAATTTCGGCTCAACTTTGTTAAGGCTAAAAATGCTAGCAGCAAATAAAGTGAAGGGGTACCACTTGTGCGATTTAGAATGAATTCTATTAAATGGAATTATTCTGAAGACTTTCTATTGGAAACTTGAAATTAATCTATATTTATATAGGATTCATTTCAACTCAGCGAGGGCTCTAGGCCTCAGCATGTGAGGTCTAGCATTGCAGGTTGACTAGGATAAGGAATTATCCTGCAGATAAATGGCTTTTGCAAACAGGAAGCTGTTCCCTTTCCCAGACTGTGAAATGGGAAAGCAAGATGCTCATTCCCTGTTTCAACTCAGATTTAGATTGTTTCTCTCCTGAATTTTTACATAAGATGGAACACAATTACGGACTGACTGTTATAATCTGAGTTTTGCAATGAAGCCTGGGACTTGAGGTGGGGAGCAAACCACAACATGTTTCTTTAAGGGGATGGTCTGTGGAGGTCCTCAATCATCCAGGTCATTTGTTGTCCCAAAGGTGCTTTTTCAAGAGGCAACTGGACTTTCTTAAAAGCATCTTTGGGTCAAGGGGGATGCTGTTTAGGCAGAATGAAAAGGTATGCAGCTTAAGTACACTCTCAAATGCACAGGAAAAATAACAGCCTTCAGAGACACCTAAGAATGGAAAAGATATGTATTATGCTGGTGTTTGAACAATTCCCAGGGTTCGGGATAAAGCTAGAATGGACTCTAAATTACTATCATTTGCTAAGTATCCTTCAAAGGAGAATATATATATATATATTTATAATAATATGGTAGTACTAAACCTGAACTGTTCATTCACCTGTAGTGGTATATAATGCAATTTTGACAGCATAGACCTCGGAATTGTAATGCATTTATACCCCATTGCATCGTTTACGGACCATAGTAACATGGTTTTGATTGGTGACTTGAAAATCATGGTCTATATTAGACACAATAGATAATTGGAGCCAAGTTTGACTTATTCAACAAATCATGGTTAAGCAAACTGTGGCATAGCATGGTGGGTGTGGCAGGTTAAAGACTCAGGGGAAGGAGATCAACTAGTATATAAGTATGATGGACAGTTCATGAGAAGACTGAGTTTCCCTGGAAAGTTTGTAACACTTGGAAAAGAGGATGGAAAATGGAAGAAAAGAGTCAGCAGAAGGTGGGTGGATTTGAATTACGACAGCTATGAATGATGAACTTCTAAAAGAAGTCAAGCTGAAGACAAAGTATTCTAGAAGATAGTCTCTATCCAGAATCATAGCTAGATGATAGAGTCCAGAAGGGTTGATACCAGTAGTTCATACAGATGTGATATCAATCAGTCAGTCAGTCAGTCAGTCAGTCAGTCATTTAAACTTAAACTTTGCAATTTTTTCAGTTAAAGGATCAGCCAATTACAGTATTTTTTGGAGTATAAGATGCTCTGTACTATAAGACACACCTACATTTTGGGGGGAGGAAAACAAGAAAAAGAAATCTGCCTCTGCCTCCCAGCAATTTGCCTCCTTGCAGCAAACAGCAAACAGCCTGCTTTAGTTTCATTTTCATTTTCAGCACAACCTGATTAGCACAAGAAAAAAAAATCTGCCTCCCAGCAATTTGTCTCCTCGCAGCAAACAGCAGAAGCCCAGGCAGCAATAGGCAATGACAATCCCTGCAGCCTGAAACAGCTGAGGGTTGAGAGGCCGATCCAACTGACAATCAGCTGCTTGTGCTAATCAGGCTGGGTTGAAGCTGAAATGGGCTTCAGCTGTTTGTTGCAGGGAGGTACATTGCTGGGAGGCAGAGTCCAAAGGGTGGGGGCCAGCGGGTGGGTGAGGCTACATTCAGTGAATAATACGGACCCAAATTTTCACCCTCTTTTAGGGGGGAAATGAGTACATTTTATACTCCCAAAAATATGGTAGATAATGGAAGAGCTTATATTTAAAATATTAACAAAATTGAGACGCTATTTACTTTAGCTCCATTTGGATAAGGGAAGTAATTATTGATACGCTTTTGAAACTGGTAAATTGCCAATTAGCCCCATCATTTTGAGGCTGGGCAGACTTGTTTTCCTCCTCCGTTTGATTAATGCATGCACATTCAGACATGCAACCAACATATTACAGCAAGCTATTCCAAATACTGTTTTCCCTGTATGCAAACTCTTACCCCGTCCAATCTTTAGCCTCTATGTATAATATTCAAGAAGAAATACATGAATTGTAATAAGACAATATTTTCACTTTTACGCCAAGCAACACACAAATTAAACTATTTTATAAATGTAATAAGGTAGGCCTTATAAATACAAATTTATAAGGCCTACCACCCATAAAAACAATTGCTGCTATGAAACCAGTTCCCAAATTCCTGAAAGTGCTCTTTTCCAGTGAAAGAGACTTCTGATTAATCTATCTCATTTTGCTTTAAATGTTTTTAATTTATTCTATCAAGGTTTTGAACTTACTTTAGTCCAATAGAATGGAATGGAATGGAATGGAATAGAATAAAGAACAGAAATAATGGAAGGGAAGGGAGGGAAAGGGAAGGGAGGGGAAGGGAAGGGAAGGAAAAAGAAGAGAAGAGAAGAGAAGAGAAGAGAAGAGAAGAGAAGAGAAGAGGAGAACCAAACAGAAAGAATAGAAGGGAAGAGAAGAGAATTAAGAACTGAACAGAAAAAACTGGACTGGACTGGACTGGACTGGACTGGACTGGACTGGACTGGACTGGACTGGACTGGATTGGGCTGGGCTGGGCCGGGCCGGACCGGACCGGAGCAGACCAGACCAGACCAGACCAGACCAGAACAGAACAGAACAGAACAGAACAGAACAGAACAGAACAGGAGTATTTTGGCCAAGTGTGTTTAGACACACAAGGAATGTGCATAAGCTCTTAGTGTACATGGAGAACAACAAAATAATAATACTCATAATAATGAAGGGTGTTATTTTCCTGTCACACTCTGTTTTCTTCCATTCAAAAGTGTTCAGTTCTGCCTGGATATGTCCCTATAATATTCTTGGCAAAGCTTTTCAGAAATGGTTTGCCACTGTCTCCTTCATAGGACGGAGAAAGAATAACTGGCCCAAAGTCACCCAGTTGGCTTTATGCCAGTAGTGGGTTCCACTTACCTTCGCTCACAGTTCAGAACTGTGAGTGCTAACACAGGGCGCTTCTGCACATGCACAGAGCATCTGTGATAACATCTGGGTGGGCGGAGCCTCCCACCACCGCCACTACTGGTTTGCCCAAACCGGGGCAAACTGGTAGAAACCCACCACTGCTTTGTGCTTAAGGTGTGGGAGGGACTAGAACCCATGATCTTCCAATTTCTAACTCTGACAAACCCCTATGCCAAACCAGCTCTCATTGCACTCTTAATCACTCCTAATTTCCATGGCTGATTGCAAATTCCCGATCTGAACAAACCACTTAGATTAGATTAGATTAGATTAGATTAGATTAGATTAGATTAGATTAGATTAGATTAACAGAGTTGGAAGGGACCTTGTAGATCATCTAGTCCAACCCCCTGCCCAATCAGCAGACCCTACACCCGTGATGGTGAACGTATGGCGCGGGTGACACAGGTGGCACATGGAGCCATATCTGTGGGCATGCAAGCATTGCCTTACCTCAGTCCAGCACGCATGTACGCGCTGGCCAACTGATTTTCAGGCCTTCTGGACCCACCGGAAGTCAGGAAATGAGCTGTTTCCGGGCCTCCAGAGGGCCTCCGGGGGAGTGGGGAAGGCTGTTTTCGCCCTTCCCGGGCTCCTAGAAAGGCTTTGGAGGGCAAAAAAATGGGCCTACTGGGCCCACCATGCCATCACATGCCAAAAGTGGGAGGGGAACTGGGAGGGTCACGCGCACGTGCATGGGGGATGGGGCACATTGAATTATGGGTGTGGGCCCGCATATGTGCAATCCCCCCTTACCCCCAAAAAGGTTAGCCATCACTGCCCTACACCATTTCTGACAGATGGCAGTCCAGTCTCTTCTTGAAAGCCTCCAGTGATGAAGCTCCCACAACTTCTGAAGGCAACTTCTGTTCCACTGGTTGATTGTTCTCACTGCCAGGACAAATTACTTCAGAATGTCATATCATACTGTGTATAACATTATGACACCAATGTTACTTTGGCTTCATTTTGGCTTGTTCTTGTGAATGCACTCAAAGAGACATCGTTCTGTATGCAAAGAACATGTCATCCAAACAGACAACGGGTGGAAATATTGCTCAAAAGGAGACGATTGGGAGAGAAGAGAATAGAAATGTCATTAATTCTGCAAAAATCTGTTTATAGTTGGGAATGGGAATTAATATGTTAAGCCACAGGCCCCAAGAAATCTCTGTGCAAGCACTAAACAGGTGGAAAATGGTTAGAATTTTGTTTGCTATCTTCATCCTTCAAGTTATATGTCGCAATGACTTATGTCTCAATCCAGCTGTTTAGTAGGCTATATTGTGTTCTGTTATACAAAATAAGGTCTCCCTTTGGAATTTCATACTCATCATTGAGACATTAC